>VXBO01014126.1:0-13078 GCA_013400135.1 Rhinoptilus africanus
ATTTCATAAGATTCCTCTCTGCAGCGTCATACATAATCTGCAGTGTCATATGGCCTCTTGGTGTAGCTTATCTAACCTGCGTAAAAGTTTTTGCATTTTTGAGATACTTTTGGTCCCTTTATTCCATCAATATGAGTAAAAAAAATAGATTTCTAGGTATTACTAATTTTGTTATTTAAGCTGGCAACTTGGATAGTAAGGCACTATTTGGTATCTTGACAATAAACATGAAATTCAGTCCTAAGTAATGCTGAAGTTATTTTGTTTGCTATCACTGCTATAGAAAATGGGGACATTTAGTGAATTAAAAAAAAAGACTTAACATTTAACTTTTTGGATTAACTCCATTCTGAATTATGCTTAGTTACAGGGCAGTCTTCATTTATAGGTGTCAATGGAAAATATATCCATTGCAAAATATATTCTTGTTTTCACAAGGAGCTGAGACACAAAATAAATAATGCCTTACTTGAATCACAGAGCCTAGCTGACAGAAATACAGCTAAATTGAAGCTGAGATCTGTGAGATAAAAATGCAACAGAAGAAAATAAATTGATATAAAGCTTGTGAGATATCGTGGTTGAAAATGGAGGCAAGGTTATTAGAGTAATGTATTTCATATAAGGAATGCCTTTGAAATTGAAGCCTAATACGTATTATTGATACCACACTAGCAGTATTAAAGTTACAATACTTAATATTAAACATGAAATCAATTCTGAATTAATTTTATCTGCACTTTTCACTTATGCACCTATTAAAGAGGTGTGGAAATAACTTGGATAGTTGATGACCTGATATAGACAAAGTTAGTAGAATTTTCATGCAGTATTAATAGAGACAAAAATTGTAATAGGATCCTGCTTTTTCCTGTGCAGTGTCTCCTCCTCTGTAAAATGCCATGATTGTTCAAAATTCTGAACCATGGCTCTCTCAGGAGAAATGCTGTTGTCACTTGAGGAAAAATGTACATTGAAAAGTGACAGATATTAGACGGTAATTATTATGGCAGCTTAAATATTTATAAATTTTGTAAGTTACTGTAAAAATACATTTCCTCAACTGAAAGATTGCCTGATGTTAGAAATTATATCCTAGACTTTTTTTTTTTTATTTGCCCAAGGCTGTGTGTTAGAGTTTTGGATTCAGAAAACTTGTGTTTTCACTATCTTAGTCAATTAGAGTGTTACAAAACTATAGGTTGAAAACCTATTTGAGGTTCAGGAACATGGGTCAAATAGCTTATCTAAAAAAGTATGTTTATAGTTTTTGTATTTCTTAATTTTTTTCAACTTTTTAAAAATAACTGTGCTTTTCACCTTTAATGTTGCCATTTGTAACTTTTAAGTGAGTAATGGCTATAGTTATTAGTCCATTATTTGTTTGGTTCTTTGAAATTATATCTTATATTCAACTTGAGTTCAGTGCTTTTAGTGTGTGGGAAAGCAGCGGTCCCGGTAAAATATTCAGAAAGCTAACAATGGAAGTCTGAGACTAAGGCCATGCAAGTGTGGAATAATGCAGGCAATGGTTCACCTTGTGTTCTTGTGTTTAGAGTCAATCTTGCCTTTGGTAAAGCATAATAAAATCTAGTATGCAAGAGACAACGTAGCCTTCAGTGAAATACTGTAAGAATGCTGACTCCTACTTATATTTCTTAAGGTACAATGAGCACTAAATAATTCAGTATTATTTCAACATCTCCAGTGTCACATGTATCTGCAAAGTGCTGAATGTGGTAACTTTTGAAGACAGTTCAGTCAGTGTCAGTGAGATGCCACAATATGTCAGTGGGCTTGAAGATGAATGCCCTTACAAAGGCCAGGATGAACATACTGAGTTATTTAGAGTTTTAGTTTTCCATGGGGGAAATTCCAAGTATAGGGTGAAGATTTGAAGAGTTTTTTTTTTTAAATTAATACGAATAACATGGAATGGCTTGTGTTGAATGCTGTTAGGCTAAATCCTCCATTAACATGAATCCGTACATATCTGTTTAAATTCGGTAGAGACTTGCACAAATTAATCATTTGGGAAGCAACTGGTGATATAAAAATTGGTTCAAACCCAGTGGTTATTTTTTCTTTTCACAAGTAAATCTCAAAATCATGAATCAAAACACTAGAGCTTTTTTACTGTCTCCTTCAACTTTGATGTTGGTTCATTATTTTTATGTAGATGAAATAACCAAATATGATCCAGTGTGCTGTGTCAGTTATAGGAATAAATTAAAGACAAATCTTACAAATATTCTATGTAAACATGTAAATAGCTTGTGAAGAGCATACGGTTACAGGGCTCCTAGATTAATTGATGTGTGACCTTTTTTATTTTCATCTTTTATTGGAATAAACTTTGTTATGGGTCAGTGCATTGACAGGCTGGTTTGCACTTGGTCCTTCAAGAACCAGAGGGATAACTATTCAGGTAAATCTGTGCATTTACGGTGTTACTTCAAGTGCAGAATCTGTTTCATAATCTAAAGGTGGTAAATAACATTTTTAACTGTTGTTCACTTGTAACAAACTTTTCCTGGCTAGCATTCAAGTATAAAATAAAGAGTAGATTGTTTACTTGACCTCTTTAGATGGTCTGTCTGCATGCAGGTATGGTGTCTGTAAAGGATGTGCAGTAATTGTCTGCTGCTTTTATTTTTATTGTGTAGGCAAAGACAAATGAGCTTGGAACAGAGTTTCCTCACTGGAAAGTGAGTTTTTCTACATATCACATAGAATAACAAATGTTCTCATAGCTAATAAGAGAACAATTAAATTAATATTGTGTGTATTTGTCTTAAATATTAGTGGGTTGTTACCGACTTTTTATCAAAATAATGGAATTTACCAAAGTTTTTGTTTTAAATATTGTAATTGAGTTATGGTTTGCTAGGTTTTGTCCAGGCATCCATATTTCTCTTAAGCTAAATACCTCACCCTCAGAGATTCAATTTTTTTGCTTCCCTCTTCACACTGTTAGCCAAATGAAATTAATGTGAAATGCTATTAGCTATATATATTTATGCATGCCTGTGCACACACACACATGAACACACACAAAAACCAGTTTGTATTGCTTTGTAGTACTTTTCAGCACCTTGACAGTCACAGAAGAGATCAAAACTTGCTGAACTAGGTGCTTTGTGAACAAACAATATGTGAGACGGCCTCAATCCAGGTTTAAAATAAAATCCTGCAAGATAGGCCTTGAAAAAAAGTTGCATTGATTTGCTGAAGGTAAAAGTCATGGCCAGAATTAGAATACAGCATGTTACAGGAACACTTGAAATGAGATTCCCCTACCTGCCAGCTCACTATGCTTTATTGGACCATTGTGCTGTTTAGCAACAGTTTTATCTTACCAGCTATGCCTTAAGGGGAAAAATAACATGGAAAAAAACCTTGTATTTATGAGTAAGGCAGTTATTCTAAGGTGCTGTCATAAACAACCATTTTAATCTTATCTAATGTTTTACATTGTTACCTTCTTTTCCAACTCTATTTTTCTATTCAGTTTTTGGAAAAAAGCAAATGTGAGTGAAAACAAGCAAGTGTGGGTAAAATAATTAGTATTCCGAAGAACAAATCTCATCAATGGTAAGATGAAAATGCAAATCTAAAACAATGTTTTACAGATAATCAGTTTTGTGATATATTTCATGTCACAGCCTTAGGCTTCATAAGCAAAAATTATTCTTTTAATTGTTTTATTTTTTTTCACCTCTAACTACCAGACTAATTTTCCACTGAACAGAAGTTGTTCATTCTTGCCCAGATGATAGTAATCAGCACTAATATCTGCATGCTTAACATTTAGGCTAAAGTTCTCAGGAGACAAAATTCTCACAGGTTTCATAAATCTGGATTGTAAACAGTTTTGTTTTTTTTTTTAATACTTTGCTTCTCAAAATGATGTAGATATTTATTTTTTCAACCGGAAGTTTCTTGGCCTAATCTTTGGTACAACTTTTCTGAATATCTTTCGTGTGTGATACTTATAACTCAGAGGCCTATCTTTTAACATTTTACTTCCATATTTTTGTGTGCTTTGTGAACATTTGTCTGCAGAACAAAGTTGCAGCAAGGTATCTATTCTTCCAAGAGACTTTTTTTCCAAGAGACTTCCAAGAAAGATTTTTTTTTCTTTTTTTTGACACTGCACCACCACCAAGTAGCAACAGTATGAGTAAAGAATTGTTTCTTTTCTTCTATCAAAGCCTTTTTTGTAACCCTTGAATTAATTCAGTAATAAAGTCCAAATACCAGGAGAGGGCTACTGTAGAATGAATTTAAAGTCTATTTTCGGTAAATATCTGAGTGATTTTTTTTAGGTATATTGCTCTAGTTTTGGTTTGAGATGCAATCTTGTATATGTTTATGTACTGCACTCAGTTACAGTTTCCTTCCTTAAATGATACTGATAATCTCTTAGTAGAAAAGCTTAACGGTGGACCACTAAAGTATATAAATGCTTGTCAAGTCCACAGCACAGCAGTCCTTGGTGCAGACATAGTCGTTCCCTCTGCCCTCAGTTGCTAAGATCTCACTTTATACCTGTTCATGGAGGTGTTAAGTTTGTTCCTCCTTAAACATACAGAAAAATGAGAAGGTGACAGGTTTATGGGGTCAAGAATGAATAGGTCAGGCTCAAGAGCCAAAGGAGTACCAACACGGGCAATCAGAGAAACAGATCTGAATTTGTTTTGAGGAGTATGTCAATAAAAAGAAAACAAGATATAGCTGGAAAAGTTTAGTATGAAAAATATGCTATCATAAGTTTGTAGAGATCAAAGAATGAGGGCACCTTTTGAGTCTTTTCCTGAGATATTTATAATATTATGAGCTGATGTAAAGGGGTGTAACTACAATTTTTATTTGCTTCTTAATTAAGGAAGTATATTGTGCTATCAGTAGGTAGAAGCTTAAATAATGACCCATTAATCATGTCTCTTTTTAGTTGAATACTGAAGATTCCTCGCAACAATTAGAAGTCTTTTTTTAGAAGTACCCGCATTTTAAAAGGTTATGAGCAAGACATCTGTTTTTGTGCTTGTGAGGTATGTACTACCATGGGGCTCCAATTTTGATGGATTTTTTTCACTAGAATTACAGCTGCGATCGTGGAATCTCCCCAGTCCTGTCCAGATGTGTGGTAATTCTGTCTTCTTAAACATACGGAAAATCCAGTCTCATAATATATTTTCTGGTTTGATAAAAATTCAGAAGACTATATCTGAAAGTTAATCCTCTGTCTTTTTCCTGCCCCTCTTCCCCCTCACCCAACTGAAGAAAGAAAAAAAGAAGAAAAATAATGGACAACCATGACACTGAGTTTAAATATCAGTCTCTCTTACCTGGAATAATAATAAAATGCATTTAGCATTATTTCAGTGCAGTAAAGTTTGTTTCAAAGTATTCTATTTTATGGTAAAGCAAATTAGACCTAACCCCAGGGAATTCTATCCGTCGGACTACAAATGCTAAATACACACTCAGAGAAATGCTCCAACCTCCAACCTTTAGTTCAGGTTCTATAGAATCAGGTTTTTCTTTTGGACTTTTGTAGCTGAGTAGACTAGATCATTTTGATGTTGATGGGATACATAATGCCTGCATCTACCTTGTAATTGATTACTAAGGCTTTCCTGTGTGGAAGTACAAAGGTTGAGAATTTCAATGATACTGCTTCTGTAATTGGAATTAAAACTTTTACCACAACCACAAATAGGAATATGCAAGCTTCCATAAATCGAGGTGATAGCTATTCACTTCTTTTATATGTTAGTAGCGTATAGGCGTGGTAGCATTGTAGCACAAATAGTTTAATCTAAACCACAGTAGCTGTTGGTCATTTGCATCAGGTTATACACTGGCAAAAGAGCCATTGCTTGCCTTAACAGCTGCATGCTTCTAACTCATTGTGGTCTACTGGGAGCACATAGGAAAAAAAGAATACTGAGATATAAATGTTCTTAAGTTGAACTTTTATCAGTGCACTGGTCTGCTGGCACGCCTTCATTGGCAGTCATAAAAGCAGGTTTCCTTACCTACCCCCACTGTTTAATTCTTACAGTTTACAAGCTGGAGCACTGTCTTGTCACCTGGAGGATGTTTTGAAGGTCAGATACTATGGACCTGTTGGCCTTTAGAGTGTCATAAGACATTAGTTACAAATAAAGGTCCCTTGGCCTGGTTAGAGCACTTTTTCAGTCTTTGACCTTTGGGTGCTCTCAAGTGTGGAAATGACAGTACTGAATCACCTGGCACCTCTGTATATTTATGTGCCTCTTATCTTCACAGAGCATATGGGTACAAAAGGCTCCTACTATAAATCTGATATAAGTCTGTATCACTACAGTCAAAAGAGCTCCTTGCTCTTCTTGTGCAGATCGTGATGTGCAGAGCCAATATAATGATCCTGGCAGCCTTTTCATCTCCTGCGAAATATCAATAGCTCAGTTTTCAGTGTTGACTGGTAGAAGAGGATACTCACTGAGTGAAAGAAACCACATTGCCAAAACATGTAAATCTTGTTCTTCTGGTAGTTTGGCTGAAACTGTATGCATGGCAGTCCATTGGCCTGCAGTGCAATGGATTAGAATAACTGTGTGGCCCTTCCAATAGACACTGAAGTGGGTGTGCCCCCTTATTAGCCCTGCTACTGCTGGCTGTGACATGTTTCTGAATGTTTTAAAGATTCATATCTTGCTGTCTCATGTATGTCCTCACATATTTCAGTAATGCTGATGTTAAAAAGGATTACAACCGCCATCTGTACTATGTCTATTCCAATCTGTAGAAGCTCAGTGTGTACAGTCTCTTTAGAGAAATGGTCATCTTTTTCTGAAGTGATTTTGATAGCAATTCAAATTAATTGTGTTTCTTCTAAACAGTCCAGTGCCTTCATGAAGGCTTTTATTATCTAGCAATTGTCAGCCTACTGTTTGTCATCCAGTATCTCAATGCACTTGGTGCACGTACAGAATCATTGAATATTGCAAGCTCAAAGCTTGTCCATACAAAATGTATGAATTTGGCTGTATTATGATTGAATTGGAATTTAAGGCTTGGCCTGAGGCCAGTGGCAAGCTTCAGTAAATTGAGATGATCCTAAAGTGGAAACTGGTGCCCAAAACAATGGCTTAGTGGGAATTACTCTTTCCCATGCCCAGAGCTTTTTTGGAGTCTCCTGGTTTTGCCTTTGTTCTTCCTCAGCTCTTCAGCTGAAGGTCTACAGCAGTTGGTATTACCTGCTATAAAGGGCAAAGGTTTGAATTTAGGAGGTGCTGACTGGTAATGGTGCCACAAATGTTAGAAAGGCTTCACTGGATTGCCAATGGCCAGTATATGCTCTGTATGCAGCTGGTACATTCTGGGTATTCCTCAAGTCTGAGATGAATGTGTCGTAGTCTAGATGGCTCTTGGCTATGACAAAACTTAGTAATAAAGACAAGACCATAGCTGCTCTGGTTCTTGAGTAGGGAATGGAAATGTAAGTTAAATGTGATTCAGCCTGTTGATATTTATTCAGTGTGAATAATTATATGTCTCTAACAGTGAATGTTTGAGACAGCAGGATTCCAGATTTAGCTATCATTCTTTCTGAAGTCAGATGTTTAAAGATACTTGAATGAATTATCTATCACCTAACAAGATTGCTGGGTTGCTTTGTTACTGTCTGTCTCAAATGGAGTAGCAGGTAAAGGACAGAACATAAACTAGATATTTATTGGTATAAATTAGTATAGATTTTTGACACCAACAAACTTGCATAGATTTCTACAAGCTGAGTATGTTAATGAATACCAAAGGATACGTGGGTCTACTGTAGACTTCCTCTTCCTTAATAGTTGTCTCACTCCTTTAGTAATTAAGAAGTGATAATTGTGATCAACAGGTTTCAATTGACTAAAGTAGCATTGATGTCTAGAACCTTTGGGATGTGGGCTGTGTCTCTGTTAAAAGCTTGCTAAAGAATTGTTTTCCAAAATTTTGTAGCTGACAACCCAAATTTTCTGACTCTGCAGATTGGCATGTCTCACTCTGCCCTCTGTGCTTCCTACTTGTGTTGCTGGATGATACCACTCTGTATATTCTGATCGCATACTTCCATGAAGGAGTATGCCTTGGCTCACGATACTTTCTAATTTTTCCTATGATGCTAGCCTTTTTTTCTTATCAGAATGAAGTAGAGAATTTTTCTTTATCAGAATGTAAGAGCAGCAACATGCAAATACATTCAAATACATTCAAATACATGCCATTGTATTTGGCAATATGGTATGTTCCTAGTTGTACTTTAACTTCCCAGATATTTATCTTAAGGCACTAGCAACTTACTCTACATATTATATCACGCTGTGACAGCTATCTCAATTACAAATATTATGGAAACCAAAATTCATTACAAAAGATAAAAATTGTCAATGCAATTTTTTACACCCTGAGTCTCAAATATACTTTCAGCTTTTGACAGAGGCCACGTCTTTGCAGCATGAGAAAGATCTTGATCACAGGAACACTTGTTTCTGAGGACAGGGTTCCCTCACTGATCTCTCTCCTCTCATTTTTCTGACGTACCTCGGTCATGAGTTCAGTCTGTACTTTCGTCTGTAGCATACCCAAATTGTATCTGTGTATGAACTAAAAGAATATGGGAAAAGAACTTGTATGAGATTTGTATTTATTAGTTAAGACAAATTTATCTGAAGGGAAACTTTAATAAGTATTACTGTAATACAGGAAGCAAAAGAATGATCAACTATAGAATTTATATCTATTAATAATACATGTAGATCTAAACACTTTAACATATGCTGTTTTATTAGGGTGACAACATGAGCACATACATACAGTTACCAGGAGGCTGTATAGGAAAAAAAAAGTATAACTGATCGAAGGTTTGTTAAAACTCCCTGACTATTTTCTTCTTCAGTAAGAGTATTCTATGATTTTTAATATGCATTTCCTTTTTTTACTTTCTTTCTTTTTGTAAGTTTGTTGGTATTCACAGTCGAGCTTAAACGTCCATTCCTAATTTCTAGATCTTAGAGTGTTAAGTTATTTCCGTGTTGCCACAGTCATCTTCAACATTATGTGAAGGACATGGATGAATTCCATGGATGGATGGATGGAATCCATCCTTCAGCATGGATGAATTTTGTTCTTATGCTCAAATCTTACATTTTAAGAGGTGTCCATCCAATTTAACCAGTTTCTTATTTTGGATACACTTCTCTGGTAGCATCAATGCAGTGGGCCTCCTCCTGGTATATGCTTTTCTGATGGTTTTGAATAGTAATAAAAGGGGAGAATGTGGCTTACTTTTGTGCATACACATATGGATGTTGATGTTTTTCATAAAGGTTAATTTTTATATAAAGTTATCCAGCTTTAAGGAAAAGGCACTAGAAAAGATATACCAAACTGGTGTTTCTTAACAACCTCTATCAATAGTGTCATTCTCACCTATATACTTCCTCTTAGAATATGTGTTTCTTGAAGCAGAGATTTAGATCCAAGTTTTACAATGACACCAAATGATATCAACACAGCAGCTGGATGTAGGAAAGCCATTGTTTGGAGAACTGCCAGCTCTGACAAAGCAACAGTGTGTTGCTACTTTGCCCATGAAATTGGCAGAATTGCAAGGTACAGGCTTGATAAACAGAACTTTGTTGTAGTCAGCTTATTTCCTTTTGTGTCTGTAATTGCTGGCAGAATGCAGGTTTCAGTTAGTCCAGTAAGGGTGTTATGATATGGCCAAATAGGCTGAAAGAAGTTCTCGCTGATCAGATAAGAATCAAAATGTTAAAACATTGTTAAGCGTATCTTTTCACTTGTTATTTGTGGACTATTATCTTTGTGTATAACCAGAGTACGAGGGAGTAAAAACTTATCTTTTTTACATATTGAATAGGCACTAGATAGTTGCCAGCAGTTAATATAAAAAATGTATTCAATTCAGAGGAACCTGATGTTCTTGGTTGTAATTTTTTAATTACTTGGTTCAATCTCTTTAGTCTGTCTGAATAAAGTCTGTCTGAATAAAGTCTTTTCTTCAACTGAGTGCCTGTTGAATGAAATTTCCGTTTTTGTTGTTGATGCTCAGTTATGAGAGTTTTCTCATACATTTGTCCCCACAGGGTTTTTGCAGTATATCTGAGGAGATGGCATGGTTCCTAACAGAAAGCTTTACGCCAAGCCTTTATATCTTTAATGTGAAGAATAGCTCCAGATAAAAATCTGTTGTTGATTTAAGCCCTTGTCTTGTTTTTAGCTTCTATCTCTGACTAGAGCAACAGCCTTGTTCAGTACTATTTTGTTCTCTAGTTTAAAACTGCAGGCAAGTGGTGCTAGTGTTCTCTAATTTTTTCTTTTGCTTTATAAATCTGAGTTGATTGTGACCAACGTACAAAACATGTTCTGACTCTAATAAGCTTTCGATTAAAAATCTTCCATTTTTCTTTTTTCTTTCTTCCTTTCTTTCTTTCTTTTTTTTTTTTTAAACTAATGAAAAGAAATCATAATAATAGAATTTCTGACTTAGTAGGGAGTTTAATTATTTTTATATTTTTTCAGTAATTTATTCACCAGTTGGAGTATTTTCTGTAAAGAATCTCTATAGAAATGCTGCCTAATTTCTTAGATGACATTCAGCAGGTGAAACGTATCAGGGAAGAGCAAGAACAAAAATTGATTGATTTTAGGAAAACACTTGGTAAGAAAAGTGATCAAAGGACATGTATTGCAATTGTGATTCTTCCATAAACCTGAGATTTATTCTTGGTAATACAGACAAGAATGAGAAAACAAACTGTGCTCTTCAAATTTGCTGAAAATATTTAACCATATTCTCTCATTTATTCTGTTCATCTGCAATGTTCAGGAGTGTGTCATCTCATAGCCATAAGTCCTTCTCCAGATTATATTGTAAGAGATAAAGATATTAAACAGTAAAGATTTGAGTACGACCCCTGTGGTACTGCACTTGTTATCAGCATCCAGGTAGAGTATGAGCCACTAATCCTACCCTCTGAACCTAGTCATCCAACCAGCTTTTTAGCCATTTGGTTGTCCACCCAGACAGACTGTAACATCCTAAATTAAACACAGGACTACTGTGAGAGATACTGTTGAAATCCTTGCTAAACTTGGGATAAATTCTGTTCACTGCTCTCTCCATTTACACAAATTAAATCATTTCATCATACAAGGTGACCAGACTGATCTGGTATGACTTATCTTTTACAAATCCATTCCAGCTTTTCCCAATCACTATGCCAGTTGTGTGCCCAGAAATGTGTCCCCAGGAATTTAAATCAAGCTGAACTGCTTTTAATTTTCTAGATTGATCTTTCATAAATTCTTCCCAGGTCTCAGACATTTCAGTCCTCACTAACTTAAAGTTTAATATGTCGGCAAATATACTTACTAATGTTTTTGCTTTAACTAGGGAAATTTAAAAAGAATTCTTGATGCAGTTTTTTTCACGATGTATATTGGAAAAATACTTCGCTCTTCAATATGCTCTGCAGGATAATATATGACAATCTTGGGTGATTTCATTCACCTTTGAAGGGAATTCTCTCTCCATTACTTCTACCTATGGGATATGCAATCACCTTTTATTTGGCCAGACATTCATTATAAACACCATATTTATTCATTCTACTGTGCTTTGCCTTCATTCATTAGTCTGGCAAAGAACTTTAAAGTAATATCATGATCTCAAAGGAAGATGTTTGTCTCTGTAGTAGCTGTTTCTCAAGCACTTGGATATGGTAGAATGTTCAGAAACAAATACTTTTGATGAGAAAAGTGGATTGATTCTTTATCCTGTTGCTGATCTACAGGGTTTCTTAACTTGTATTGCTATAGTGATAGCTGACAAGTAGAATTCTCACTGAAAATATTACTAGTCCATGCTTGAAACAGGGTCTTTAAAAGGTGATCTTGAGAAGGTTTATTTTATATCTCAGTTGTTTTAATGAATTTATGCAAATCAAAATAAAAATAATTAGTTTTTACATATAAATGTGTTCATGAGAGGGCACAGAAAGCTTCATCCTGCAATCAGTTTCTCATTTCTTTGTGAAGTTCACAGTCTTTGTATCAAGGGGATGGCGAGTGGACGTATTCTTAGTTGCATTCATTTGTGGTGCATTGGTAAAGCTGTGAATTGGTTTCTGAGGAGCTAACGGATGTCTTAGCATTTTGTATTTTAAATATCTCACTTTCTGTATCCATGCATTGTGTTAATGGTTTAAGAGATGATGATGGAAAAAGTGTCAAAATTAAAAAATAAATATATATATTTAATATCTCATCGTGGAAGTTGCTTTGATTCTACTGATGAAGTGTGTTCTAAACAAGTGCTCAGGTTCTTTTGTCTTAGCTGTATTATCTTGCTGTTTTTAACAGGAATAAATAGTTTGTAAAATGCCCACTGGGAAAAGATCAACCCAGGACAGTATTCTGAGTAAACTGATGGTATTCTGAGTAGTTATTTCTCACTATCACATACTGTACTTTGTGATATCATGAATCTGTCTAGTATCTGTTTCAGAAGAAGAACAAGCTTACACACTGCATTTCAAATGGCAAATAACTTTATTTCAACTCTTCAAGCTAGTGAGCCGTAGTACCTGCTTATTTTAAAATTCTTCCTGACCTTTCGTTGCCATATGGTGCTGTAATGGATATTTGACCTGAAGTGACCTTACCAAGTATGTCAGTGATTATGTGCCGCGATTGAGAGACGGGACGCAGCTTGATGCAAGCAAGATGTCGATTTATTAAGATTTTACACACTCCTTTATACAGATCAGAAGGCAAGTCAAAGGATAGGTGTCTTCATCTAATTGGTTAGTTTTTAACTGGGCACTCATTGATTGGTTAATACAAAGGCTGATAGAATCACCTTCTTATCTTAAACTAAACAATACAATCTTCTTTGGCGAGCTCCCTCCCTTCTTTCTAAACAAGACCACTATCTTGCCTCCCCCAGGGCTTGTGGCTGAGTTTGTGGCTGTGGAGTTCCAGCACCTNGTGGCTGTGGAGTTCCAGCACCTCCTCTTTT
>VXBO01014133.1:0-16016 GCA_013400135.1 Rhinoptilus africanus
CCGGGAAGGGGGGGGAACCCCCAAAAAAGGGGGGGAACCCCCAGGAATGGGGAGTGGAAGCCCCCCGGGAAGGGCTCCCCCCGGCCTGGGGAAGCCGAGGCTGGTTGTGGGGCTCAACCCCTGGTTGCGGGGGTGCACGGCTGGCAGGGGACGCGGGGGGGGGGGGGGGGGGGGGGGGGGGGTTTTGGGGGGGGGGGGAGGTGACACCGTAGGCCCCGCCCCTTCCGTCTCCAAGCGAGGCCGTTGCTAGGNGGGACGGTTACAGCCTTGCACAAGCCCTCCCCGGGAAGCGCTGGTGCAACGCACGAAGCCACAAACACCCCCGGAGAGGGGAGGCCTCCGTACCCCCAGCGCCACCAAAAGTGTCCCCCCCCCGGGCAGGAAGGGGACCGGGAGCTCCCAGCCCCACGGAAGAGGGTCCAACCTCCCGCGACACCCACGCCAGCGCCTCAGGGAGCCCATGGAGTCCCTCGTCCTTCATCGGAAAAAGGGAATCCTCACTGTATTGCTGCGTCGTGCCCCCACCTGGGGGCTTTTGGGGTGGTTTTTACCTTCCCCCTCCCCTGAAAAAAAAAAAAGACAATCCGGGAGTGGGATGGGTGGAAGGCAGAGGGAAACCTGGCCCTGGGACAAGCCGCCTGGGTGGCATCGCTCGGAAAAGCCAGGAAAGGGGCAGGTACCAAAAAGCCGGGTGGGAGGCGAGCGGGGGTCCCCGACCCTCACCTTCCCCCCCCGTTACCCTCTCACCCCCCCTCACACCGGGCCCGGTGGCTGCTTGGAGCCAAGCTCCGGCTTTTCACTTGCCAGGAGGGCTCCGATAAGGAGCACAAAGCCTCGATTTTCCACTCCCGCTCTCGTGTGACGCCGCCACCAGCGAGCCAGGAGAGAAGGGCAGGGCACAAAGGAGCATTTTCTGCCCAGCGCCGCCCCGGGAAGAATCAGCTTTTTGTGTGTTTCCAAGGACATAAACAAACTTTGAAAGAAAGCCGGAACAGCGGGATTACACCACGAGGACGGCCCTGGGTCTCCTTCCCGAGGGAGAAGGGAACACGACCCGGCTCTGGAGCGCGTGAAGGGTCAAGGGCGTCCGCGTTCTCCGCCGGTAGCAGCCCCAGTTTCACTTTCGGGGGTGGTTTTACGAGGGTGACGCTCGGGGCGGTGCCCTGGATAGCATCCTGGCTTGCTGGATATTCAGGATGGGCGAGCTCCCACGCCAGAGCCGCCCTCGGCGCTGCCCCGGAGTCATTCCAGGGGTGGGGAGCGGGACGGAGAGCGGCTACGGCGCCCCAAGTCAGGCGCGTTTCCCCCCATCTGGGCTCCAGGGAAGGTCTTCCCAAAGGGGAAAGTCCATCGGATAATTATTTCTTACGTTTGCTCTTCCACCTGCAGACTGGGGTGTTGTATCCAACCCGCAGCACGATCTTCCGAGAATCACGCGAAAGGGAAACTCACGGCAGAGCTCCTGAGCCCAGGGCGCTGGGCCGTTCCGAAAGCCAAAGTTATCCAAGGAGGGATCTTCCACACCTTGGCTTCCCTTCCTGCATCCGGCTGGCAATGTTGAGAGGGAAAAAAACCATATCAATTAATAGGATTTGTATTTTCCCCCTCCCGCAAAGAGGCAGATGCTGGCGGGGGTGGGCTCAGCCGCGGGGATTTTGCTGCCAGGGTTGGGCTTTGCCCGGCGACGAAAACACCCGCTGGGGTCCGAGGGCCCATCCCAGCCCTGAATCCAGCGGAAAAGTTCCTCATTTCGGTCAAAATATAACGGTGGCAGCATCGCCCCTCCCGGCAGCGCAGGCATTTCCCCAAACGACCTCGTTTTGTTCAGGGCGGGGGGAACTGTAATTCCTCAAACGAGGAGAAGAGCGGAGCCCGGGGAGGTTCGCAGCAAGCAGCGGGGCCGAGCCGGCTTCCCGGCAGGCGCGATTTCGTAGGAAAATACTTCATTAATCTCTTCATTATTGCCTTTAATCAGACCCATCTTCAGTTCTCGGCTGCTGTTCTGAGGCCGAGGAGCTGGAGAGGGAGAACCAAAAGGCCTGTGAAGCGGCGGAGCGGGAGTTTGCTGGTCAGGAGGGGAATATTCTCCAAAATAAGCAATTCCCGGGTGATTTAAGAGGTGAGGGGCTGGCCCATTAACCCCAGCGCTGTTCCCACTCCGGTCTATCGGTCGTTAACGGGTTATTTCCAAGCTCCGCTAGAAGGAAAAGCAAACAGAATCCCAGAAAAACTCCCGGCCGGGTTACAGATCTCACCCTTGGGAAGGAGTCAGAGCTCCAGGTTTGCCGTTAGGGCCCGAAACCGCAGGAGAAGGAGGGAGGGAAGGCACCGAAGGGGCACCAGCGCATCTAAAAACGTAACGTTTTTCGAAACTGGCGGGAGAGGAGGCCGGGATCTCCCGCCGCGGCACCACCGGGCTCTCCACGAGAGGGAGACTTGCCTCCGCCGCAGACGTTTCCCTCATCCGCCCCCCGGTTTTACCGCTAAACCCGGCCCCCCGCTTCCCACCGCCGGGGCCAGGAGCCCAGGATAGAGTAACAAAATGATTTATTCTCGTTTCCTCTTACTGCAGAGATCAGTTATGTACAGAAACTGTAAAAAAAAACAACCAAAAACCCCAAAACAACAACCTCAAGAGCCTTCTAGGAAGAGCAATTACGGATGCTGCCGGAAAATAAAATCACGGGGAGGGGAAGGAACCGAGAGGCAGTTCGCTTTGATCCGGGGGGATAACGAGCCTTTGAGGGGGGGGTCTCTCCGTTTTCAAATATCCTTGATGACCTCTTCCAGCTCCTCTTTGGTGTACATGTGGAACTTCATGCCGGGCTGCACCGTGGCCAGCTGGAAAGAGAAGGAGCCAAGGGGTTAAAGGTGGCCACGAAGCGACAGCGCGGGGCAAGGAAGAGCCAGCAGCCAGGGCGGGAGCAGCTGCTCCCTCTCCCCTGCCCCATCCGCCAGCCCAGCCAGATCATTCCAGCCCCTAACACGCTCTTTGATTCCCTAAAAATAGCTGCCCGCCGCAGAAATAGCTTTTAATTGACTCAGCCTCCTCACAGTAGCAGCAGCGGGGAAGGTCTGTTGGGAACGGGGGGGGCTCCGCCGCCGCTCGCTGGGGAAAAAAAAAAGACCCCGTTAATAGGAGTCGGGATTAAGCGTATCCATCAAAGGCTCCTCGGAGCGGGGCGGTTTGTGCCGCAGTTCGGTGCGGCCAGCGCCAGAAGCGCCTCTTCTCCTCCAATAAACCCACCCAGGGTACAAATCCTGGCCCCGTTACGCCCCTCAGAGCGGCAAAAGCCTCGGCAGGGGGAGCGAGGCAGAGCCGAACCTGCCTTTTGGTGGCCAAACACCAAAAAAACCCTAATAAATCGGCAAACCTGCAGCCGCCCGGCGCCCTGGAGGAGCAGGCAGAGAGACCGCTTCCCCAGGGAAGCCCAAGGGGCCGACGCACACCCCCTGCCCCTCTGCCAGGAGGCGGCGTCCAGCCCAGGCGTTTCCCGGGGGGCGAGCACCAGAACGGGAAATCCTTGAGGAACGCCAAGGCTGGAAGAGGAACGTAAGCGGGACTCTGGTTCGCACCTAGCCGGAGGCGGGAGAGCCCGAGATACGGGCAGCCGCAAGCCAAAAAGCTGCTGGGGCTGGGATGCTCCGGAGCGACCTCGCAGGCACATCCCCCCCCCTCCATCCCCGGCACCGGGAATTATCTTTACTCTTAAGGGCTCAAAGTCTTTGGTTGCAAGAAGCCGAAGGAAAGCTGCGGAGGATCCTGGCGAATCCCTCAGCTCTTCCCAGGCTTTGCCGCTCGCAAGGTCCCCCCTAAACCAGCAGGAGACGGTTTATGCGCTTTTTGGGGTAGAAGGAAGGAGGACACAAGCCTTTTTTTTTCCCTCCCCCCAAGGAGAAAGGTCCCCAGCGCTCAGCCCGAGCGCCCTGGGTTTATCCGGCGTTGTCAGAGCCGCTCCGAGGTGCCCCTCGCATCACCCGGCCGGGGGCGGGCGCGACCCGAGATCCGAAAGGACGTGACAACACACCTATCTACACCCCGAAACCAGACCGACCGTGCGGAGACACCAACCGCCCCCAGCTCTTCCACGTCTGCTGGGGCCCGCGCCTCACCTCCTCCCCACAAACAAGAGCTTTCCTCAACCATTCCCTTGCAGGCAACGAAGGGAAGTAATTAATTTAAAAGAATCGTAAACCTCGTTTAAGGCTCCTGACCTTCGCCACACAGGGATTTAACTCTTCCATGGCCATGCTTCGCCCCTTTCTCTTTGCTGCTGGATGGAAAAATCTCATAGGAGAGGGGGAAGCGGCCAGGAATAAATGAAGCCGAGCGGCACTCAAAGGCTAGAAAGCAAAGCAGCCGCCGCAGGTAGGGGATTTTCGGCCAGAAGGGCGGCTTGAGTGGATAGAGACCTTTTAATCCTCAGCACATTCTCCTCGTACTTAACCCCGCTGCGATTCCTCAACACCTTCGGGGCTTTGCCAAGCACAGTTAAGCCCTGTTAAACGGGGACGTGACGTAAGGATACTGTACAAGCTCCTCCGCCTGCGTTTCTCCGCACTGTACCGCGGATCTTCCCGAAGAGACACGGAGCTGATCAAGAGAGAACTGGGAGAACACCTGGAAAAGCAGATTTCAGGCAGCCGGCATCATTCCTGGACACAGCAGCTAAGCTTTCACCCCGCTGTTGGCCTTTCTCCCCCCGAAAAGGAGCCAGTTAATCGGGTCAGGAAGGGCGCCCAGCAGCAGTATTTAATAAAAAAGTGGGGTGCGCACTTTTAGGCTGTTTGGGAAACGGGTTCCCGGCGCTCAGAGGAAAGGAACGGGAGAACGGCGGGAGGGGAGCAGCTCGGGAGTCGGGATGACATGATTCCAAAAGGTCTAGTGTCTCATAACCCGCCAGAAATAGAAGCAAACTCTATACGCCAGCCCTGCTCATCATCTACCCGTTATCGCTAACGAACTGGAAGGCTGGGGTTTTTTAACCTTTGCTACCTAACAAGGAACAAGCCCGAGGAGCAGGGATGGAGGGGACGGGTAGCAGGGGGTTTTGCGGGGATCTCCCAGAGCTCTGCGAGCCCGGCCCGTTGCGGGCAAAACGCCGGAGGTTAGAGGAGCAGATTCGTTCCTGGAGGCTTCACCTCTCCAGCCCTCCTGTCCAACAGATTGTTGGCACCCACCCAAGACCGAATATAGCAAGTCCCGAAGCTGTATAATTTTCATTCCTTCTAATATTACAAGTCCCAGGGGAAAAAAGAATGGCTAAACCCCGAGGAAGTATAAAAAAAAGAAAGAAGCGAGCCGGCTGGCACGACAGGTTCCCGGCTCCAGCCCACATCCAGCGAGCCCCACCAGGATGGCTTCTGCCAGCGCTCCAGGATTAGCCAAGCAAACGGAAAGTCCAAAGGAAGCTCCATCCCTCCCCAGGTGCCACGCGCGACGTGCTACGCCCGGCAGCGTGAAAGCGCCAGGATGTCACGGTCAATACTTGGACCAGTCTCGTTTAACGTATCCATCAGCGACCCGGACAAGGGGACGGAGCGTGTCCTCGGCGGGTTCGGTGACGACACCAAACTGGGAGAGGGGGGGGCTGACACCCCCGAGGGCCGCGCTGCCACCCAGCAGGCCCTGGCCAGGCCAGAGAGCGGGGGGAGAGGAATCTCATGGAGTTCAACAAGGATGAGTGGGGGGTCCCGCACCCGGGGAGGAAGAGCGTCAGGCACCAGTATGGGCTGGGGGGAGCTGCTGGGAGGCCNAGGTCCCGTCTGGATGCGGCCCTGAGCGATGTGCTCTGGGCGATCCTGCTTCGGCAGGGGGTTGGACTGGATGACCCTAGAAGTCCCTTCCCACTCGGAAATGCCGTGATTCTGTGATCCGCAGCCAGCCAGGAGCTGGCTTGGGAAGTCCTGAGCTGCTCCACCGACTCACCCCTTGCCCTAGCAGCACGGGCAACCCTTCCCTGCAAAAAGCCCGTGGGCGGATTTCTCACCCGCGCCTTTAAAACGCAAGAAGCCACGGAGAGGCTGGCAGGGCAGAGGGCGCAGAGACTGCGGGCGGCGCGGGTTTCTGCTCCAGAAACAGCCAGCAGTGTGCCCAGGGGGGCAAGAAGGCCAACAGCATCCTGGCCTGGATCAGGAATAGTGTGGTGAGCCGGACTAGGGAAGGGATCATCCCCCTGTACTCGGCACTGGTGAGGCCCCCCCTCGAGTGCTGCGTTCAGTTTTGGGCCCCTCACTCCAAGAAGGACATTGAGGTGTTGGAGCGTGGCCAGAGAAGGGCTACGGAGCTGGTGAGGGGTCTGGAGGACAAACCTTACGAGGAAGGACTGAGGGAACTGGGGTTGTTCAGCCTGGAGAAGAGGAGGCTGAGGGGAGCCCTCATCCCCCTCTACAACTCCCTGAAAGGAGGGGGGAGAGAGATGGGGGCTGAGCTCTTCTCCCTGGGGACAAGGGACAGGACAAGAGGAAACGGGTTCAAGTTGTGTCAGGGCAGGTTTAGATTGGATATCAGGAAACATTTTTTCACGGAAAGGGTTATTAACCATTGGCACAGGCTGCCCAGGGAGGGGGTGGATTCCCCATCCCTGGAGGTGTTTAAGAAAAGGGGAGATGAGGTGCTGAGGGACATGGTTTAGAAGGGGTTTTTGTCAGGGGGGGTTAATGGTTGGACTTGATGATCTTAAAGGTCCCTTCCAACCTCAGCGATTCCATGATTCCCTGCCGAGCGCCGCGATGGCACGCCGCTGAGGGACTCGCCGTTACCTCGATATTGGTTGCGTTCAGTTTCTCCTCCATAACTTGCTTCAGGATGACGAGGGAAGATTTGATGGCTTCTTTCAGCGTCATTGACTGTAAAACAAACCATGGATTGCACCGTTGAGGCTCAGGTTAAGGATTTGTACGTCACCCCTTCGACTGCAAAAGCCTGCTGCTCTCCCTCCCGCTCCTCTCGAATCCTTCAAGCTGTCGCTGGCAGCAAATTTAAAAGCTTATCAAGTTATCTACAGTATCAACAAGAGATCAAAGCGCACTCTTGGGGCAGGACGGTGACAGTTGCAAGGATGGCGACTTTCTGCTTCTGTGTAACTTCGTAAAAAGCGTAAAAACTGTTAATCTGGGCACATAAACCTCACGGTGAGGATCGGGACAGGAGGGTCCATTTCTCTTCACCAGTTACTGTCTATCAAGCAGTTTCCCCCCACAACAAGCTCCAGCGGGAGCTCCGGAAAGCCCGACTCCCTCTTGGCAGAAGCCTTCCTGTTTTAATCACGTAAATCCCTGCACGAGGGGCAATTAGAGCCAGAGTGACGATAGCCGTGCTTGCCGTAACGCCGCCCTTGGAAGAGGGTCAACAACCCACTTGAACAGTCCTGCTGGTGAACAAATTCGCTGAGTACGTCTCAGGCTGGAAGTCTCCCCAGCGACCAACACCATCATAGAATCATAGAACCATAGGGTTGGAAGGGACCTTAGTAGATCATCTAGTCCAACCCCCCTGCCAGAGCAGGGCCACCTTAGAGCAGGTTACACAGGAACGCGTCCAGGCGGGTTTTGAATGTCTCCAGAGACGGAGACTCCACCACCTCCCTGGGCAGCCTGGGCNCCATCGCTGGCTCATGGGCACCCTGTTGTCCCCCAGGACTCCCAGGTCCCTTTCCCCAGAGCTGCTCTCCAGCAGGTCCCCCCCACCCTGTCCTGGTGCAGGGGGTTATCCCTCCCCAGGGGCAGCACCCGACACTTGCCCTTATTGAATTTCATGAGGTTCCTCTCCGCCCAGCTCTCCAGCCTGTCCAGGTCTCTCTGGATGGCGGCACAGCCCTCTGGGGTGTCAGCCACCCCCCCCAGCTTTGTGTCATCAGCAAACGTGCTGAGGGTGCGCTGTGTCCCCTCATCCAGGTCATTGATGAATGTATTGAAGAGCACTGGGCCCAGTACTGACCCCTGGGGAACACCGCTCATCACTGACCTCCAGCTAGACTCTGTGCCCCTAATCACAACCCTCTGGGCTCTGTCTTTTAACCAGTTTTCTATCCACCTCACTGTCCAAATCAATTCTGCTTTTCATGACCGTGTTCGGTCCCTCACCACGCCAAAGGGGCAGCTCCCTCCTCGCGGAGGGAAGAGAGTTTCTATTTAATAGCAAACAGGACCAGTACTTGCGGTGCAAAAGCCGTTACCATCACTGGCTTAAAGAGCTCGGGTGAAACGAAGCCGCTTGCTTTAGCTGCGTCGGCTCAGGCTGCGTCCACGCCGAGCCCTGACACCGCCCGGCGGCGTTCGAATAGCGGCTCTTTTATTTATAGAGCGCTTCCTGACATGGTCTTCGTTATCCCCCGCTAGAGGCAGGGACCGGCATCTCAGACACCGGTCTCCTGTTCCAGCTGCAGCCCGGGGGGAGGCTGCTGGGAGAAGCGCTCCCCCCGGCAGGGATCTGCGCTGCCATCTCATCCCGGGATGGACTGCCAAGGCCCCAGTCCCACCCTCAGCGAGCTCAGGCACCTCCTCCACGGCGGAACCAGAGTCTTAGGAATCACTCTTCGGGAAGGGGGGGAGGTCGTGGATCACTACGGGTGGGGAGGTACCTCTCGACCTGCGAGAGCTCGACCCCAGCCCAGCCTTTTTTTTTTTTTTACCTTGTGGTAAACCTCCTGCAGAGAGCTCTGTGCGCCTTCCGAGGCCGAGCCGATCGCTCTGGCATCGCACTGAACAAACGTCCCCGAGGGGTCCATGTGAAACCTGTAGGAAAACGGGCGAGAGAGTCAACGGCCGCTGCACCCCAGCCCACACGGCGGCACCCAAAGGGTTTTCCCGAGCTCCCCGTGTGGAGCTGGGGAAGAAGGAGGGCTCCCCGGAGCAGAACTGTTTTCCTTTTTATTTTCCCCTCTTATCTTTTTTTTTTTCCTTTAAATAAACCCCAGCAAGTTTTCCCGACTGGAAGGAGACCTTATTGGGCTGGCTCTGCTGAGCCCTTCCCAGCTCCAGGGGAGGCCGGGAGCGCTTGAAGCGCTGGAGTTCAGGTTACAGGCACTCCACCACCTCCCCAAGGAATGTCACAGCAGGCTCCCTATATTATGTTACCGGCGGCTCTGCTACTCCTTTAGGGAAAGGTAAGAATAAATTCCTGGCCAGGAGGGAAGCGTTAAAGCTCTCCCTCCTCCCGAAACCACATTTAAAAAGCAAGGATTGAGTCCGAGGGTTCTCTTCAACCCCCAGCGCTCACCCCGTGTAGAAAGGAAGGGTTTAAAAGCATTAACGCACCCATCAGGTACCTAATGGGATAAACCCCCCAAGCGTTTGGCTTAAAGAAAATCCCAGAATCAAATCATTAAAACGTCCCGGGGCTGGGGGGGTGGAAATTGCGGTGGAGGTTTTGTTTCTTTCCCAGAGCTGGATTGGATTAAGAGAGAGGAACTTACAGCTGGGGTCCCTTCTCATCCACTCCTCCAAAAAGCAGCGCGACACCGAAGGGACGGGACTGCCAGAGAAAAGAGATAAGAGGTCGGGCAAGGCCGGAGTCAGAGGGGAGCCAACAGCACCTCCCCAGAGATTCCCCCCCCTCAAAAAGCTCCACACCATCGCCCCGGGGTCCGCGTCCTCCTCCCCAAACTGCAGCGCCAGGTTGGAGACGGCCTGCGTCACGCTCTCCACCGTCATGGTTTCGTTGTAGGTGAACCAGTGATTCTGCAAGGGGGAAAAAAAATAAATAAATCTGAATTATCACCTTGTTTAGGGCATCAAAGATGCTGAGGGGATGGAACACCTCTCTGATGGAGAAAGGCTGAGGGATTTGGGTCTCTTTAGTCTGGAAAAGAGACGGCTGAGGGGAGACCTTATCAACACTGATAAATACTGACAGGGGGGGCGTCAGGAGGATGGGGCCAGACTCTTCTCAGTGGTGCCCAGGGGCAGGACAAGGGGGAACGGGCACAAACTGGACCATGGGAAGTTCCACCTCAACCTGAGGAGGAACTTCTTTCCCTTGAGGGTGGCAGAGCCCTGGCCCAGGCTGCCCAGGGAGGGGGGGGAGTCTCCGTCTCTGGAGACATCCCAAACCCGCCTGGAGGCGTTCCTGTGCCCCCTGCTCTGGGGGACCCTGCTCTGGCAGGGGGTGGGATGGGATGATCTCCAGAGGGCCCTTCCTACCCTATGATTCCCAAAATATGACAATCCTGGATCGTTCACATGGCAGGCAGGAGTGATGCCCTGCATAGCCACAAAGCCCCTCCAGGCAAGCTGATGGCACCCGGGGCTCAGCCTGTTCGGGAAGAGGGAAGGAATGGGAAGTGCAGAACAAGCTGGGAATTTCGTGCAGGGATCCCCCAGAAACCATGGGATCCCGAGGCCTTGGGATGCCAACAGGGAAAATGCAAGGCCAGAGCGCTTCATCCCAGTTTCTGTTTCGGCAATGATGGGATTATCCGGTTCTCCAGAGGCAGGAGCAGCGCTGACATGCAGGGAAACTCCACAGAAAAAAAAGGGAGATTTGTACCTGGGGCCTCCGAGAGCACCCGAGGCACGGAGTAAATTGAAGGGGTGAGAACTCCCACCAACACAACTTTTGTCAAAACCAAGTCACACACACGGCCCCCCACGATCCCTGCAGCACGTCCGCCTGTGCTAAGAGACCGCCGGAGATCCTGCCATGAGATTCCCACCAAGCGTTCGGTATCCGAGAGGAAAAATACACAGGAGACTCCAGCTGTCCGCTCAGCGAAAGCCCGGCGGGGGAAACCACGCTCCCCACAAACCTCCCGCTCCCCAGCGGCTCCTTTGCGGCAACCACCTTCCTGTGCCAGCCCCCGCCGAGACGCCCCCGCCACGAGCGCTGGTGTTTTCGGGAGAGAAACGGCAAGTCTCACCTGAGTCTCCACTCTCGCTTTATCAATCAAAGTCTTCGCGTCGGCTATTAGGCCACTCATGGCACACCCTGGAATTAGAGAGAGAGGGGGGGAAAATATGAGCCATTTCACCCGTTATTTGCGCTCCGCTCTTCCCCCGGGTTTCCCAAAGCCCACGGTGAAGTCCGAAAGGCGGCGGAGCGGGTCCCCACGCGGGAGCGGAGGGCAGCGCCGCGCCAGCAGAATCGCTGGAAAGGAAGGAGGGTGGGATGGACACGGATTTGCTCAAAGAGCAAGGATGGACCCAAACAATTAGCGGCCAGCCCAGCCCAAACCACACCCAGCCGAAGGGTGGGTACATAACCGAGTTCTCCCAGTTCCCCCCGAATCCAAACTGGTTAAAGGAGCCGCATTTGAGGCATTCCAAGAAAACACAACCAACAGAAACGCAACACATGTGGAAAAGGAACTCATTCATCCCCCCCTCCCCGCCGCCACAGGGAATTCTGGCTAAGGCATAGCTGGGGGGATGCAGGAGGAGGCTCCAGCACGGATCCTGCTCCAGGACAAGAGGGGCTGTACTGCCAACACGCGGGAGGAGGGAATTAGACTCTTCAGGAGCTCCTTCCATGACCCGTGTCACCAGCGACACGGGTATTTTGGAGGTCTCCCCCTTTTCAAGGCGACATATTTGGTCACGAGCCCGGCGCGGGCCCCTTCCCGGCTGTGAGCGGGGGCTCCGGGCTGACATTAGCGCTCCCAGAGAAACTGGCCTCCAGTCAAGCCTTTTGCAGTAATTCCCTGCCCTCCCAGATCTAAATTTGGGATGAGCTTTCAGGAGGGAGGTCATTGAGGCAGGGGGGGGGTTGCTTCAGCTGCCTCTTCCTGCTCCTGTAACTATGTCCTGCTGGCCGGGAGCCTGGAAAACCAGTGACCAGGACCTGGTGTTCACTGGGAGGGATAAGCGTTCCGGCTCGGCAGAGCTGCCTGTGGGAAAGGTTGGCCTTGAAACACCGCTTCCGACACTCCCAGGGGAGAGTTATTTCTTATCTATATCTCTCCAAAATTTAAGGGATGCTCCCAGAGGAGCACCCGAAGCTCCCTTCTCTCTCCTTACCTATGTGAGAATCGATTTCTACGATCTTCTCGATGCTGCTGGGCTCCATGAGGGGGGAGGTGATCCTCTTCTCCACGGCCAGGCAGACGCCCTCCGAGGTCTGGATCCCGATGGCCGTGGAGCCAAGCTGCGAACCACCGCCGCACAAAATTAATGCTAATTAACGCCCGAATTTTGACTTTCGTTTCACCGACGCAGAAACCCCCCCCACGGCGTGTAAGACTCTCTGCCTTCGCACGTCAAATTTTAAACGTTACGACTTGAAGTAGGAAACGGGAAAGGTTAAAGCCTTGCTGCTTCCCAGCCGATCAGTTCATCGGAACGCAGCGGGGCTGCGGCAAATCATTAATCTCTTCCCCGAGCAACATCCCGTTTTTACAGCTTAAAGCCTTACGAATTTAAAAGGCCTGGCCAATCTTTCCTTGCAAGACAAATTTTAAAGCGAGAGAGGAGGATTTTGCATAATGGCCTTAATTCCGACTGCATCCGTACTCCCGGCTGGAGCGTTTTTCTTTCCCACCAGCTCCTTTTCTCCGTAGGGTCCTCACATCCGTAAAATTTACAAGGGGGAACCAGAGCATTTTGCGCACGTACCGTTTTCCAGGCAGCGCTTCATCACCCGCAGCAGGTTCTACCCGACTCTCGCAGGACACGGCAGCGTCACCACAACCGAGTCGGGACTGGGGGGGGGACACACACATCTCCAGTGCTCCCACCAGCCCCTACCTTGCTTCCCTCAATCCCAACTCCCTCGAAGCACTCGAAGATTTGCCACGCCGGGGAATTTACCGGAATAACCAGCTGTGGCGCGGAGGTGCTAACTCCGAATACCCAAAATCAGGCTGCAGGGTATCATTTTAATGACGAGCCCCCCCAGGCAGCTCCAGCTCTAACCACAGGCCTCGCGGAGGGGGATCTCCCCGTGGTGGACACTCCTGGTTTTAGACATGACGAGTTTGGACGCTGGCGGTTTTAATCCTTTAAGCGCGCAGCCCCTCACAGCTGCAGGCAAAGCCCGAGGGAAGAGGAGTTACTTCGGATGGGGTTTTTTGTTAACGAAGCTACAGCACATGAGTAAAAACTCCTCCTACACCCCGAGGCGCCGGCGCCACAGGTGAAGTGGCGCAAGAGCCAGGGCGCTGGAGGAATTCCAGCGGTGCTGGGAGGGGTTACGGGCTGAGCTGGGAAAAGAAGGAGAAGCCAGAAGGCTGCCCGACGATTTCCACGCCAGTAGAAACACTCCGTGTCGCCGTAATTACAGAGTCAGCGCAGCGACCGAGGTCCTTCTGAGAGCTTTTACTTCCCAATGTCTTAATCAACAGTACGACTTTTCGCCTCCTCGTTTAAGCAGCCCTTCAACAAGCGAAAGCAGCGCAGGGAAAATAAAGCCAGCAAACCCTCTCCCCAGTCCAAACTCAGGCCCGCTCCGGGCTTCTTCGCTTGACCAGTTTTCCCCCAGGTCTAAACTTACTCCCAATCAATGCCCACATTCTCAGAAACAAGAACATTTATCAATTAAAAACACTTAAAAGCCCCGGAAAGGCCACTGGGCTCTGTAGAGGTGGGTTCGTTTGCTCAGAACAACCTTTACCTTTCGGGATTTAAAATTCACCTGAGGGAACAGGGACACCCACCAAACTGCAACGGAAGCGAGTTAAGGGAAGGAAGAAAGTTGACTTCGCAAGAGAAAAGTTGCCACGTGGGGGGTTTTTTAAGCAACTCCACCCTTTCCAAAGCCTACGAACCCGAAGGGGACAGAGCGCTAGATCAGGCCACGAGGAAGCAGAGGGCTCCTCCGCTCTCAGGTAAGCGTGTGCGGACGTTAAGGGCAGGACACAATGGCAGCGGGAACTTCTGGAGGCAGAGTCACAGCGTTTGGGCAGGCAGGAGGTCTCGCTCCAACAGGAGCTCGCAGCAGTTTGGATTTGGGGATCAGCATCTTCAGACTGTGTTTGGTTTGGGGGTAAACTGGCTGTTAGGGGACAGGGAGGGGAACACCCCCCGGCACCACGGAGTACTGGGGTGCTGCATCCGGCTCTGGAGCCATCAGCACAAGGACACGGAGCTGCTGGAGCGGGGCCAGAGGAGGCCCCGGAGATGCTGGGGGGGCTGGAGCCCCTCTGCTGTGGGGACAGGCTGGGAGAGCTGGGGGGGGTCAGCCTGGAGAAGAGAAGGCTCCGGGGAGACCTTCCAGCCCCTTCCAGTCCCTCAAGGGGCTCCAGGAAATCTGGGGAGGGACTCTGGAGCAGGGAGGGGAGCCGTGGGACGAGGGAGAATGGCTTCAAACTGGAAGAGGGGAGACTGAGATGGGATGTTGGGAAGAAACCCTTCGGTGTGAGGGGGGTGAGCCCCTGGCCCAGGTTGCCCAGAGAAGCTGTGGCTGCCCCATCCCTGGAGGGGTTCAAGGCCAGGTTGGACGGGGCTTGGAGCAGCCTGGGCTGGTGGGAGGTGTCCCTGCCCAGGGCAGGGGGGGCACTGGGGGGGTTTCAAGGTCCCTTCCAACTCAACCCAATCTGTGATTCTATCTGGGGGAAATCGATGGCTTTTCAATCCTTCGTGAGCCAGGGAAGAACAGAGCTGCGGGAGGTTTGGCTGGATGGAAGGAATCGGACACCGGCACACTACAAACCGCAGGCGAAGGGCTGGCAAAGAGCTGCCAGAGCAGCCGCAGGCAGGAGCGGCGGCTACGGAGAAAGGCAACAGCTCCCGCTCAGCGCTGCCTACGGCCCCGGGAGCCGGACAACCCCCGCCTCGCTGCTGAGCGAGACCAGAGCCCAAAGGGGCTGTTTTATTTTTGACCAAACCGCATCTTTGGGTTTGGAAGAGCCCTTAAGATCTCAGTTTGGCAATCAGAGGGAGGTGACGGTACCTTTATGGCCTCGATGGCATACTCCACTTGGAACAGCCTCCCCTCCGGAGAAAAAGTGTTCACCCCCCTGCAAGAACAACATCAGAAAACGGCGTGAAGGGCAGGGGACAAGAAATGCAGTCCCTTAGTCAAGAACGACGGCGGGAAGGGTGACGCCAGCCGGGGACAGGGAACACAGAAGGGGCAGCTGGAAGGTGTCACGGCTTCAACTGGAGCCCGTCACCCTCCGGTGTCTGGCGTCAGGGCGCTTATGGGGAAAGAAAACAAAAGGAACGGCAGCAAGTCCCATTACAGGTGAGGAGGTTTGTTTTCATGCCACAATCCATACTCTGCGGATGCTGGAACTTGCCTTGGCACTCCCAACACTCCGCTTCCTCTCAGCAGCGGGGGACAGAAGGATTTTGTTTTACCAGCACAGACCCATTCCTTTCCCGGGATACCCCATCCCGCCCCCACACACCAGTCCAGCCCGACCTCCGCCGCTCCCCCCAGCCCGTGCAGAAAGCCAGGAGCGCCGCTACCCTCCCCCGTCAGGCCCAGTGGGCCAGTGGCCAAGAGAATCGCTGTGCCCGGGGGCTCCATCCGCGCACAAACCCCTCCAAGGGATTTCTGAAAAGCCGCCTGGTTGGGGGAAGCATTTCGCAAAATAAAATACAGCTTTAGGAGACGCCCAGGGACGCCTCAAGCAACCTCCCCCCGTACCGGGGGTCCTTTAGCACTGGGAGAAGCCCATCTTTTCCCCGGTATTGGGGCTCCCCAAAACCCAAAGAGAATAAAAATAAAGGAAAAAGCCCCCCGCAGGGAGGGGTTCCAGCGCCCGGCCAGACGGGAACCCCCACCGGCCCGGCCAGGGCAGGTAGAAGGAGGAGCAAAGACCCTCGGGCAAGGCTGTGGCCTCCCGGGGCCTACCGGGATGGGGATGGCGGCGACCGGCAGCAGGCCCGTGACTCAGCCGCAGGCCGCGGGCGGTCGAGGGGGCGCGTGAGGGGGTCAGAGGAGACGGGAAGGCACTTACCGGTCATACTCGGAGCGTGTGAGGAACATGGCGGCGCCGGGAAAGGGGGGAAAAGCACCGGGAAAGGGGAGAACAGGCGGCGGAGGCGGGAGCGCCGCTCTGCCCTCGCCGGGTTCTTCTCCGCCGCTTCCGGTCTGCCCCTCCTCAGCGCGCAGGCGCTTCCCCGCCCCTTCCGCC
>VXBO01014134.1:13074-34967 GCA_013400135.1 Rhinoptilus africanus
GCCGTGTCCGCGGCTTCTTCACAGCCGGCGGGGGATCCGCAGCGCGTCCCTCTGCGCCCGCCCCGCGGCAGGGCAGAAGTCCCAGCGCCGTGCCCGCCGGTAAGGGCCGTGCTACACCGGGTGCTTAACGTGGAGTTTGACTGCGGGGCGCCGAGCGGCTCAGCGGGGTCCCGGCCGCGCCCTGCGGGATGCTAGGCAGACTGGGACCTGCGCGTCGAAGGGGTGAGAAGGCAGAGGTGGCGGGTGGCCCTGCGGTGGGGGCAGGGGCAGGGCCCGCAGGGAGGCGGCTCTGACACTGCAAGCCAGGCTTGGGGCCGGCCGGCCGGGGCTGGATGGGCACCGTGTTTCTTGCCCCTTCCCCTAGGGAAACTCGTGCCACCTTCCTGCCTCTCATCAGGCAAAACCGGCAAACTCTTGAAAGCACAGAGCCCTCGCAGGTGCACCGGCATTTCCATTTCTTGCTTCTTTCCAGCTGAGCAGCCATTGATGCGCGTGGCGCTTTGGGCACTGCACCCATGCCCCGGTGCTGACCTGGGCACCGGCAGTTCTACCCAGAGCGGGCCCTAGGGGAGGCACTCTCTGACCCACCTCAACTTCAAGAAGGGAATGCATTCTAGGCACGGAGCAGGGAAAAAACCCTGTGGTACCCCTGAAGGTGACATCACAGGACGCACTCCACATCGGGAGCCATTTGCTGTGTGGGACGCAACCTGCAGTTTGCAAACCTGCGAGTGAATCCAGATGTGCGCCTGGACAACTCGGGAACACTTCCCTTCCCTCTCCAGTCCCCAAATCCTGAAACCTCGTCTCCGAGCACCAGCTGAGCCTGTTTAAAGGCAGGTGGAAGAAATGCAACACAGCAAACAAGTGAATGCACTATCCAAAATGCACCCCTTGCTGCAACTCTGGCTCCAACAAAGGTATACGACAAATGACTCACCCCAAGCATCCCCATCACACACCTTCCCCCACCACAGTGTGCCTGCTGCCCACACCTCTCTCTCCAGCATGGGCACTGCGGGAAGAGACAGCATAAAGACATAATATTTCTGCCACCTATAGAAAACTAATACAGAGGAGGTGGGGAGAAAGCGGGGAGCACAGGCGGCACCCTGAGGGATACTCCTCCACCCAGCTCCTGCCCCACCACGCTGGTGGCCAGTGGTCCCCTGTTCGTACCCACACCATTGCGTTGTTCCCAGCCTCTGGTCTGTCGATACCTGGGCTGAACTTCCCGGCTGGGGCAGCCCCAAGCACCCTCCTGGCCCTGCTGTGCCTTGGTGCGCATCCTCCCCACACCTCCCACCTCTCAGCTGCCAATAGCTCAATACTTACCCCGGTGCTGGGAGCTCCCTGGATAAGCTGCACACACAGTTTGGGTTTCCCCCTTGTGAACTGCCCACCATCTCTTTTCTCTTGTCACCTGCTAGTGGGCTTCTCTTTGTGTTGGGCACCTGTAGGAATAACAGTGACAGGTGTATATACATCTTGACAGATCTATATACATCTGTCTGGAAACCTGACCTCAAATGCAGAGGCAGTGTGTAGCAGCTGGGCAGAAGGGCAAACAGAGAAGGGGGGAAATGCTTCCAAACTTGTCCTTGTGACTGTGAAAGTCTTTGTTGGGTTATTAGAAATACTATGGATCCAACCTGATGTTCTTTCTCTGGCTCATTACGTTCTCCCCCGTGAATTTGCTACACAGCATGTTAGGGGAACAGATGTGCCTCTGATGTTTGGGGGCCTAGGGGCTGTGTTGTGCACTTGGTAGGTACATCTTAACATGACCAGACCTTTGCCTCCTCTGCTGCATGTGTCACTGGGTTCTCTGTTCCTCAGTTCAGCAGTACATAGATCTGAAGAAAGCCTGTTGGAAATTTCTTAAGGGATTCAAGGCGCTTTGTGTGAGGCCCTACCCCAGAAGGGAAGGAGACCTCAGCCTACTCACAAGTCTGCACCCATAGCCTGCAGTGATCTGTCGGTCACAGATCACTGTGTGGGGCAGTGCGAGCCTAGAGCTCCTGAAACTTGCTTCCCCTTTCTGATAGTGGAAGGCAGGCTCTCCTTGTTAAGAGCATTTCAAACAGCTCCATTCATAGCCCACAGAAACATGGGACATGAATTTATACAATTGCTTTGGAGCTTGAAAATCCACTATTGCAATCAGGAAAGTTGCAGCTTTGATTAAAAATCCTAAAGGCAAGACTCATGTTGTTTCTTACCCTCCTTTTATAAGCAGAAGTGAGATTGGGTGCATAAAATAATGATGAGTGAGAGTTCAAAGCAATCACAGAAAGCTGGCTATAGACCTTGCTTTCTGATGCAATTCCAGCTCTCTACCATTCTTCTTTGTTGAGTAAGTGATAAGACAACAAACATGATTTAGCAAGGCAAAGCCCATTTCTTTCAATAAACATTAGTCAATGTGTCTTAGAAGACAGCTTGTCTGATCCTAAAGAAATGCAGTAGTTAAATAAGTACTTTGAATAAGGCCTGAAACAGACCTTTCCTCTGTTATAAAGGCAAGGGGCCTGGTAGGGGAAACACCTCCTCACCTCTGACTTTTGTTAGATTCCTGAGCTGTTTCACACCAAGAGGCATTATTAATTCCAAAGCAGTTTTTTCAAGTACTGATGAACTGAAGAACCCAGATCTGAAGGCAGGGGAGGAGGAGGGTGGGAGGTGGGGTGGGATAAGGCAGGGCGCAAAAAAGAAAAAAAAAATAGAGAGCTCTTCTCTTTAATTACATTTCAGAGATGAACAATCTTGTATCATTTACCTAAATATCTGGTATCTCTGTTCTTCTATGGTGATGCTCATTACCAGCAGCTTGAGAAGTACCTCTGATCATCACTCTGATTTTAGTAGAAATGATGCTTCACGTCTATATCACAGATACTGAAGTGCTTTCCAAACAAGAATTTAAGTTTGGAATATGACCTTGAGACATGTCCCCTGCACATTTTATCTGCACTGTCATGACAGCACTGTTCCAACATACAGAAGATGATCCTTTTCCTCTTTTTAGAAGGCAAACATGGAGGAAGGATGGCAAAAGAGAGAGATCAAATACTGGAGAGAGAACAAAAGAACTGTTAAGGTTCTGTTAAGTCATAGAATCACAGAATGGTTAGAGTTGGAAGGGACATTAAAGATCANGGCTACAAGCACACATTGCTGGGTCATATTGAGTTTCTTATCAGCCAACACCTCCAAGTCCTTTTTCTTAGGGCTGCTCTCAATCCCTTCGTCCCCCAGCCTGTACTGATACTGGGGCTTGCCCTGACCCAGGTGCAGGACCCTGCACTTGGCCTTGTTGAACTTTATGACGTTCACATGGGCCCACCTCTCAGGCCTGTCCAAGCCTCTCTGGAGAGCATCTCTTCTCTCCAGCGTGTCAACCACACCACACAGCTTGGTGTCATTGGCAAACTTGCTGAGGGTGCACTCAGCCCCACTGTCCATTTTGACAACAAAGATATTAAACAGTACAGTGGATGGGAAAAAACTGAGTGACTTTCAGTAGGATGATTAGAGGCAGAAAAGGATAACCATATGGAGTTTGGCAGAAAAAAATCCAAAACCAAGAGTGTTTTTGAAAAGCCAGTTGGCCAAAATGATAGATATCTGTGAGACTCCCAAGATAAATAATGTCCTGACTTTTTGTTTTCTATAGGCAGTATGTAAGTACTTGGATTTCTCTAACAGAATCCCTTCCAAAATGGAATAAAATTATCTGAATGGCAGAAAAATGTTATTTCTGTAGGGCTGGCATAACAGGTATGAAGAAAACCAGGTTAAAGTTATAAAATAATCTCTTTACCTTCAGATACTGACTCTGGTAGCGAAGGAGCAAATCCTGGAATATGAATTGCTAAGACCATCAACTCCAGTGTTAATATGATCAGCTATCAGAGGCATTTTAGGAGGCAAGACTAATCAAGACTGTGCAGTGTTCTACGAATCTCAGTTCTCTGAGACCTGATGAGAGATGACATCTCAGATCATCACCCAGAGCATTCTTAGAGCATGAGGATGAATTACTGTAAGAGATAAACTGAGAGGGTAAATTCTGTGTCCAAAGGCTCTCTGGGGTAGGAAGGACAATAGTGATTCCACAATTCATTATAATAATTTTGGTGTTTGTAAAACAAAGAGCAAGTTCTTGAGTCAATGGTGGGGGTGTGGTAAAAACTTTCTAACCAACACAGGGTTCCTGCAGGCAAATCTGGAAACTCCACAGTCTAGGTGCTCTGTTTGTCCTGGTTGCAGATTTTTTGAATGGGAGGGCTCAGGGAAAGCAATCCTTTCCACATCTGGCTAATGTCTTTCCAGCAGTTTAGCAATGAATGAACACCATGGTGAATCAGCAGAGGCTTGTCTAAACTGTGGTTACTTTGCACATTGATTTTAGTCAGCCCTGCATGCATGTAAAAGCAGTCTAGCAGATGATGCACGTGATACGTCATGGAAGTGCTGGCAGCCATGTGTCTGAATGCACTTACGCAAATCTTACAGCACGTGTTTGTAGCATTCAAAAGATGCAGAGTGATGAGGTTGGCCTGATTTTGAACAGGTGCTCTGGTAACTTCATTGATGTAGATACACCTGAGAAAAGCCTAATCTGTACAAATTTCAGACTTTCTAGTGTTGTTAATTCTTGCTTTATAAGCACTATAGAACTGCTTGTTATCAACCTAGTAAAAGGAGCCAAGACTACATTAGGAAATTTCTTATTAAAAATATGACTAAAAATAGGAGATGTGCAACAGAAGTGTGGAGGAGAAATAGGCTTTGTTATTTGCAAAAAGTGTAGGAAGCTATTTGAGACTTTTAAGTCGTTTGCTTTTCAGCTGTTAGTCCACAAAAGGGTCTTTGGAGTCAAAACCACAACCATGTGCCTTTTTAATTGTACATTATTAGTGTGTTTTGGCATATAGCTACACTTTTATACACTTTTGAAGTACATCTGTTTTTCAAAGAACTGCCAGCAAAAATGGAATATAGTAAGAAGGTGGCTGGAAATTATCCCTCAGTTTGCTTTGGATTATGACAATGCCAGATCTTCATTCCCTTAATTTTTTGCTGGTGTCTCTAAGGAGGTGCTGTGTGGTGAAGTAAATGGTAGGAAAACTTTCCTTAATGACAGGTAAACATGAAAAAGCATGTTATTCTCTTGAGCAATTACATTCAGGATTCTTCCTGTCCCGAAGTGCACAGGACACACAGTCTTTCAAACCAAATATGTTGACTTAAGAGCTAGCAGTCTATTTCTGCTAGATAGTGTATGTAAGTGAAAATACTGCTGGGCTTGGAAGAGTTACATTTCAAGATATGGCAGATGGTGTGTGATTTTTTTCTTTTTTTCCTGAGGGGAATTGTGTTTCATGCATCTGAAGCAACCTTACCCTCATTTTATGCTTGCAGTTAGATGAGAAGCGTACATTTGATTCCTGGGTGAGTCCCGGGCCTGGTAGGCATATGGCACAACTGCTACTGCGATTAAATGGGGGAAAGACTAAATGACCCTTTGTTCATCAACAACTGGGTCTGTGGAAACTGTGCCTGAAGACTGGACTGGATGCAAGCCCCAGAGCATTGGAGGTAGCAGAAGCTGCAGCTGTCTCGCTGTGAGTGGGAAAAGAAGCCAGAGAGCAACCAGAAAACCACAAGAGAGCAAGAGAACAACTAGTGTGGCCCTGATAGAAAGCCAAAAGAAAATGAGCTGTCAGGAGGCCTCTGAACTGGCAAGACAGCTTTCGGATTCTCCTCTTGTTTGAGCCTACCATGGTTACAGAAGCAGGCATTGAGTACCTTCCTTGTAGATAAACAGAACTGCATAAAAGAAGTAACTGACCCCCATCTCCTCTTTAGAGAATCAACCTATGGGTGCCCAGATATTGGTTAACCTTTCAAGCAAAAATTAGCAACAGCGTTCCTGTGCAACCTGCTCTGAGGCGGCCCTGCTCTGGCAGGGGGGTTGGACTGGATGATCTCCAGAGGGCCCTTCCAACCCTGTGATTCTGTGATAATTCTGTGATTGCCTCAGGGAGCAGAAATGTCTAAGATGGGCCAGAAGGAGACGGAAATCACATAGCTGCATTCAAAACACTTTGAAGGCTGCTGCTACTGCTGCTGTTTCTTGTCTTTCTGATCCTGTTTGGACAAATGAGCTATTTCCAGTAAAGATTGAAATTATTTTCTACTGTAGATGACATCTGTCTTGTGCTGCAAGATACTGTATGACTAATAACCCAAAAAGATGAATGATGTATTGTGCAACCCCCATTTAGAATTTTCCATGTTTAGTTTCTCTCTTCTCTATATATTGCAAGTACTGTTTCTAATCCAGTCACCTGGACAGACTGATAGTAAACTTCAGAAGATTGTCTCTCTCTGTGAACATCAGATAGGCAATGAATATTAATGCTTTCTGTGCAACAAAGTAAACAAGTCATTCATTCTGTTGAAATAGCACACAAAATCCTTGTAAGGAGTAGACCTGGAGTGTTATCTAGGAATTGTTTAATTGTTCTTAAACCTTTTATAGTTGATGAGTGTCATGGATAAACATGAATACATGAAGAGACAAGAATTTTGCAGCCTCCATTAGCAACTTGCTTCATGGCATAACTCATATTTTCATAGTCTATATCTAACCTAAATACCGTTACTCCTATTCTTACTGAGAGATGCCTGTCCAATCCCAGATTCCCTACTAGCGTCTTTATATGGCCACAGAAGAGGTTAATGCATTTCCATTCTACTTTCTTTCTTTTAGATAACTCAGATTCTGTTCCCTAGAATAACTTTGCTTTATAATTTTCCAAAGCTTGGGTCCTTTTTGTAATTTTCTAAATTGTCTGCAGTTTGCTGTTGTCTTTAAAAGAAAGCTATTAAAAAAAATAAAAAAGAATCAGCTATTCTCTGGACTGAAGGCACTACCAAAGAAGCGCACAAACCACTTTTAAAATATAATATTGAATTCTGTTGCTCTCTTTTATGAGTGTTTTCAGTGTTAACTCAAAGTCATTTGATTCCAATAATCAGTTCTTTCTTCCATACTCTGCAGCCAGCTTGCTTATCATTTTATCTTGACACTTTGGGTGATAGCATGATAATGGTTCTGGAGTCATTCCCAGAACTCCAGATCAAATTGCAAGCAACCAATGGGACTGGGACTCTCCTCTTTATTTTTCAGAAATAATGCACAGCCAAAACCCATGTGCTCATAACATTTCTTACTATTAAAATGTAGCAGGGACAAGCAATGGATCACATTTCAGCAGAAAGCAGTAATGGTAGTACAAATAGAAAATCTCATTCAGTTAAATACAAAACAGGCTTCACAAACCGGTTTGAGACAGACCAGGCATTGAGATTCTCTATGTGGTCATGTCAGTTTTATCCTAAAATGGTTGAACTAGCTTTCCTGGAGCCACACCCCTTTGGGGAGGTAAATACAATCTGGATGTGTTTATCATTGCAATTCACTGGTATTATTGAAACAATTATGCTATTACAAGCTTTTCTTGCTTGTGCTGCTTTGTCTCCAAAAGTTTCTGTTACAGGCACAGCCCTGTTGTGCTCAAAGGCTACTAAAACAAATCAGGAAGAAAGGAGAAAAAGAGAGTAGACTGGATTGGAGAAAGTCATGCAAGTAAGGAAAAAAGAGAGCAAATGTTGCATGTGACTGTCTAGGAAAAAAATTATATGTATGATCTGTGGTAGGTGAAATTTATTAGTTAAGATCTGGTATATGGTAGAACTTCTAGGCAGGAAGACCAGTTATGGAAGCCTCCTTCTTGCTTTGAACTCAGACAACCCACATCCAGGACAGGGATTTCTGCATCTGAACAGTGCTGCCATTCAACTTCCTGGAGAAAATTCTCTTTCCATTTCATCATAGCTTCCTCTCTATCTTCCTCTCTCTCTTTTTATTGCAATTTTCTAGCTAAATCTAAGGACCTGTTCAAGGCAAATCCCAGCAGAACTACAGGTTCTTCTATGCATCACACGTGTCCTACAGTCATCATGTAATTGCAAATCTGCCACTGCCACTTGTATTTCCCTTAAACCTGCAACTGCGTCCACATGATCTTATCTGCCTGGGCTTCAAAAGGGTTTTGCCTAGGCACAAAAGTTTGCCTGGATAGATCAATTTCCAGGCTGGGTACAAGCTAGAGATAAGGTCAAGGAACAGTGTGGAAAGCAAAGCACCGTGGTGAGCAGAAGAAATGTAAATCTTCCCTTTGACCCCCCTAAGCCATTACTGAGCCTCCTCCACCCCTGTGCCTGTAAACCCATCTCATGCTATCAAGTAGGATACTCCTGTAGAAAGTCTTCTCTTCTTGAAGCACAAGAAGAGAGTGAGCTCATTAGACCATTTCATCAGAAACAGTGATGTAACCAAGTTGCAATTCATAGTCTGCACACAGACACAGATGGAAAGTTAAGCATTGTATTTCCTGCCACTGTCCTGCTTACTGACAAATCATCAATCAGTAAATATGCACTCGATTGGACATTTCATATGTGTGTCTGGCTGCAAAAAGAGAGGCTAAACTTTCAAACTGAATTCCAAACAGCAACATCAGAGGAGTATGTAGCACATAAAAAAGGAGCACCTGAGGGATATTTTTTTGTAGCCATTGTTTTGATGGCACTGAGCAGTAAATACTACAGTGCTAATTATTTTAGCACATTAAAGATTTAAAACTGATTTACTATTGCATTTCTTTGGAGGTGATTTATTCTATAAACAGATTTAATTTGAGTAAAAGAAATCTATATTTGTTTCATTGTTTTGATGCATTCATGGGTGTGGGTTGGGACATGGTAATTATACAGGTCTCTTGCCTGTTCTTGCATTTTTGGGCAGCTTGCAAAACAATATTTCACCTGCTATGGCATCTGGAAATCATACTGTCCCTAATGATCACATCGTTAAGTGGAGGAGCAAGCTGCTGTTGAGGAGGTGAGATAATGATGCATACCAAACAAATGACTGGTTTAGACTTCAAAATATGTCTCTTTTACCCTTCATCTTTGGCTGCAGTTGCTGGATCCCAGTCTGCCCACAGTTGCTAACGTGCCAAGATCTTCCCATGTCAGACACAGACACCAATGCCTTGTCCCACATGCAGCTTCTAATTTTAATCTTTTTTTCATAACATTGGTAGAGGATTTTTCATGCTGTTGTGGTTGATCTGTATAATACCTGCTAATTACAGAAGAGTAACCGTCCTGCAGAGTCTGAAGTCTTGATTTCACAGGGATAGATGGTGTTGGTTGGGTTTCAGGCTAGGAGCCCTCAGTTTTATTGCCTGTCTTTCATTAATTTATGCATCTCTGGTGTTGCCAAGCCTTGTTGACAGTTTGGGGATCTGGAAAGGACATTTTTCCCTATTGCAAATTAGCGTATTCCCCATCCATCTGGGAAAGGATAGATCATTTTGAATGTTAGGCTGCATTTGTCACAATTTTGGCATGTGTCGCAGTGTTTGGAAAACACAGAAGCTACCAGATGAAGGTCTTTGTGTACTTTCGGAGTACAAGAGATTAACACTAGGCTGATTAAAGAAAAAGCGATGGAGGCAAGACTTGTGCAGTATTCCTTTTGCTCCCATTTTCAGTCTAAAAGGACCGGTTGTGGCTTCCCTTTGCAGTTACTGAGGAAATCCTGGAACTGCAGAAGGGCCGTAGCCTCTGCAGCTCCAGGTTTTTGTTCACAGTGCAGTTGAGAACATGCTTTCAAGACCATTGGAGATTAATGGTGTTTGTTGATACATCTGTAGCCTCTGTGAATTTTCTTGTAGTCTGGTTGCTATATTCCTATCTTCCTTTTGGTGAGGTTTATCAGAGAAGTTACAGGGATGGTATGGTTCTTATACAACTTTATTTTTCTCTTTTCTTTCTCTTTTCTTTTTTCTTTATTACATTTCTTTATTACCTTTTCTATTTTCCCTTTATTACTTGTTCCTTTTTCTCTTTTTTCTCTTTCTCTTTCCTTTTTCCTTTTATTTTTGTAGGAAAATAATAAACATTTTGAGGATTTTTTTTTCTTATTCAAAGAAAAAGATATCAAAAGACTGATTTTTAACCCACTACTTCTGTAAATCATTTCCAAATTCTTCTGTTCCCCTTTCTATCCACATTTGGCTTTGCATTTCTGGCTTAGTTTTGCCTCTGTTCCCTTAATTCCCTCTCATTCCTCTTGTTTCCGTTTTCTGTCACTTGCTTTCTGCTCTTTGCAGGCTTTTTTTCTCCCCAATTCCTTGTTTCTGAACCTCAGTTGATTTCTCTGTGAAATTCCTATTCCCTTCCCACAGTTCTTGCCTTGTTTTTATTTTTTTTTTCCCAGGCCTGATTCTTGGTGTATTTAGTTTCCCTTTCCCAGTTGTGCCATCCCATACCTAACCCAGATGAACCCAATCACAGTTCAATGGTTGACGTGCCTGCAAACTTCAGGGCTCAGTGGTGTGATTTTTGAGCTGCCCTGGTTTATTGGAGGCATATCTGTTTCAAATTACTACAGCTGTGGTGCAGCAGTGCATGAGGGGCAGGGGGGTAGAGATGAGTGGGGGTGAATGCCAGGTGCAGCACATGAAACACATGCGGCTGTCATACGATGACCTGCATCCCATTTGGCCTGCTCTTAGGCATCCTAATATTACCCAAGGGCATGAAGTTAGTGCCTTGGTGTGCTGCAGAATAAGATTTTCCCTTACTCTGCCATCTAGGGTGCTATAAACCATCAATCCTGGGTTAGGATTACAAATTGCTGACTGTTCTAAAATATCTGTATTTTATCATGGTTACCAAAGAAAAATGTTAATGTCATTATCTCTGTATGCATATTTTTACCCACTTCTCCCACTTGATTTCTAAACTTACTCCACTGCTTCAATCTACTTAACAGAAGGGGACAGGCTGCAAAGAAGCAAGCTCCTATAACTTTACCTTAAGATGTGTTGAAATGAGCAAAGGAAGAAAGCAAGCCCTTCCCTGGGGAGGAAGGCAATACTGTTAGTTCTGCTATTATTACATGCTGCAGAATCTTTACAGAGGGGATAAGGGAAGAAGACAGGGAGACCTGCTTCGAACAGTGGGAAAAGCTTCATTTAGTACTTGTACATTCTTAGACAAGAGTGACTTAACGACTTCAAGGGGGAGACTCAAATCTGTCAGAAACTACTCTGCGATCATTTTACTGCTTCTAATGCTGCTTGTTGAAAGACTGGACTGTTCCTTGCATTTCTTCACAAATACACACAATTATTCTCACTCTACAGTATTTAATGACACAGAATACCCTTAGACAGTGAAAGGATTTAAGGATTATTGTTGTCATTACGAAGCTGTGTTACATTCAAGACTGTGGGACTCCAGTTATAACTCCAGACAGGATTGTATTCTGTAGAAGCCCAAAACAGATGCAACCAAGACTGGCAAGAGCTGGAAATAACAGCTGAGGCATGGGAAGCTAACCAAATGTGTATGTCAAACCTGTACTTAATCCTCCTTGTGCATCCCCTTCATTTACAATTTAGTATAAATCCTTGCATGATTTACATAATTCATGTGACAGCCTTGTACTTTTGCTATTGTGATTCTCTCAGGAAATACTTTCTATGGGTATCTGTCCCAGGAGGATTAGCAAACTCATGTAGGAGGAGAAGTGGAAGTTCTCCCTTTGGAATAACTCACTTTTCCTATTGGCCTCAGCCCTGGGGCTTTATAAGAGCTCCAGTAATAGTGCTCATGGTGAGATTCCTCCAGACTCTCGTTGCTGCAGTCCATGAGTGCTGACACAGCGTGGCTCTGATACCTGCTGGTGTGTGTGCTCCACAGACATGGGATGCATCTGTGAAACTACTTGATCTTTCTTAGCTATTACACTGGTAAGTATTTGCATAGAAAGCACATGTTCAGCTGTATATATTTTTCATATTCAATAGATTTTTGTCTTCTTACATCCACTTCATGTCTCTGTGTGTGATTATGTGTACACCTATTTTCTCTCTACCTGAGCCCTCAGATTTAAGGAGACAACATTCTTTTTTTTTTTGGTCATTGTTAGAATTATGGATGGAACAAAGTCCAAGAACAGGCAGTGACCCTGGCTTCCCTTGCTAAATCACTGGACCATCTCCTGCTTTGAAGGTGTCCTTTCACCTTGCTCCTTCCACCTCCAATCCTTCGCCTTATTCTAATAAACGTGGACTTGCCAATACCCNNNNGACTTGCCAATACCCTGGCCCTGCATAAACTTTCTTCTTCAAAACATGGCATACAGGAATAGGATTGTATAGGATTGTGATATTGGAATTGCTCCTTCACAGCTTTCTTTAGTTCAGATTAGGATCTGAATTGATCCTAATCCACACTCACTATAAATTTGCTGGTCTAGGTTACAGTTCAATGGAAAAATGTAAGTTCATATTCAGTTATCTCTTTCTGTCTTTGTTTCTTAGTCCTATCATTGTAGGATAAACACTCATGATTTAACTCTTCTATTTAGCTTTGTAATACCTTTGTGGAGAGGGAAATAATATCTTAATTTTACTGATAGCAGTCTTAGAGAAGGTAGAATTCATCTCAGCTGACTGTTGCTACCAGGAAGTAAGATGTCTAACATAATTTAGTAGACTAAAATCCTTCTATGGCCAGGTCAAACAGAGATATTGGGGGATGATTTTTTCTTTCTGTGATAGAAAGCTATTTCAGAAGGGTTATGCCATCCTGTGGAAAGGCCACTGGAGTTGAAAAGAGTACTTGGATTAAACAGCTACGTTTTTGATGCATGAAGTTAGGTGAATCCAGCCAAAAAGACTGAACTAGGCTGAGACTAGAGAACAGAGAGTGAGAAGTAGAGATACCAACGTCTTCAATACCTTGTGTTTACTGGAATTAACAAGGTTCTCTGTAAAAAGCAGAAAATATGGTATCTGAGAATCGTCTTCACAAAACAGCACGCTGAGCCCAGGAGCCACCAATCTTTGCAAACTGAGGATACCTGGAGGAGAACACAGCATAAGCAATCATCCTCAAAAAACATTAATCTTCCATAATCTTCCATAATCTTCCCCTGCTGGAAACAGGGTGGATCTAGCCCGTTATGTCATTACAATGCTGAGCCCAGATTAATATAACCTGACTCTCAGTGTGGGTGTCTACATGAGCACAGCACTGTTCCAACATGGCTACAATCATCTGAGTAGAGCTGATTTACGCTCATCTGGCTCGTAGTGTAGGTGAAGTGAGAAGGTGTTATCTGTACCTGTCTATATAGCCAGCTTTGGATATCCAAGTATGAGTATGAAAATTTCTATTGTTCTACGCATTATGTTATAATAACTTTTATTCTTCTCTTGTAGTTTTTCAGGTTTCAAAAATGCATCAGTGATTTTAAGGTTAATCAGTCGTGGGTGGGCATAAAGCACAGGATAGCATTGGTTGTCATTATGAAAGGGATTCAGAATGTCTTTCAGGTTTTTTAATGTTTGGCAAGAGTTATTACTGGATGTTGAAACTTCCGAGATGTATGCAATGTGAAAATACAGTATGCAACTAAGTAAAAACAATATTCATTTTAAAAAGCTGTTAATTAGTTTTGTAAAGTTCATTTATATGCAAAATCTTCTTTCCAGTCCTCTTGAATTGAACATGTTGAGATCCATGTTCTTTCTTTAAAGCATGACACCAGGATAAATGCTTCTGTAATTTTGAAATGGTCTAATATATCAGTTAACATTACCACTCAGTGAAATAGTGTGGTGAAGATTATTTAGAAATCTGAAAACTTTTAGTAAATTGTTTATACATTTGAAGTGCTGCTTTGCTCTTTGTGGAATGCACTTGATGAAAAATAGCCTTTTTTATATCCCCACTTGTACACCCCAAGTTCCCTGTGGCAAAAACTTTTGACTGATTCTTTGAAGATCTTCCACTTTAAATAGTTTAACGGTGTTTTAAAGCCCATTGATATTGTGTAATCTGTAAAAAAATCTGAACATAGATTATGCGTAGTTCATCTCCTGGAGGAGGAGATTTAGGAGAAGTATCTGCAAAAGGTCAGTTCCATCATGTCAGGATATTTCTTGAGCATCCAAAGGTAGACTTCCACTTGAATTTGTCTGTCATTAGGAAGCTAACAGAAGGAATATGTGGCCCATCTTAGCTGTAAGTAAAAGTATTCCTTTCAGGCTATTTCGTTTTCCAATCTATTTCTTCTATGTAGCAAACATATTTTGTATTGCTAAAATCAGTCAAGATTCTGTCAAATATCATAAACATTTGTGGTAGTTCTTGGTTTTGTGAAAAAAGAGATTTTTTTTTAAACCACAAAAGTGAATGTTGAAAACAAAATAGAACTTCTAGGAAAGCATGAACTTTCTCTATTTAATGGATTTATTAGTGTCACATGCTCCCTTTATAAATTAAACTGATTTGCAGAGAGATCAACATCTCAGTGCACAGGTTTTTTTTCTGATGATGTTCCTGATGAGTTTCATTCCTCATTGATGATTTCATCTCCAAGACTTGAGTGAAATCATGTCCATTAGGAAATGCTTGGGAAGAGGGTGTAAATGTGTGAGGAAGGTGGTTATCCCTTGACATAGGAAATGCAGAAAGAATGAATATAGTGAGACAATTTCATGCTTGGAAAGTCTGTTAGTGTGCTTGCCTTTCACTCTGGCATGGGTGTTAAACTAGGACTAAAGTTTTCTTTATTATCAGTTACCAGCCCTATGCAAAGGCAGAATTCTGTTTGTCTGTGTGCATGTGTGTGTGAAAAAGAATTTGACAGAGGAGGAGGAAGACTCTGACAACTGCTGCAGCAAGCCTTAATGAAGGGTAAAAATAATTTTGTTTGATATAGGCATGTACTTCAATGGATCTTCCCAGGAGAAAAAGCACTACAAAATATACTTTATGTTACTGGGTTCAGATAGAATTCTGTTGAACAGTTCAACATTGGCAACATTGAGTATTTTAATATTGTAAAAGTGCGTTGGAAGAAGAAACTGTTCCTTAAGCTGTGAATCTGATTTTCACAACCTGCAGTACAAAATCTGAAGACCATTAAGGCCAGCCAGCTTCACTGTTCAAAGGAAACCATCAGATTTTGATAGTAAAATATTTGTCTAGATCAATCACAGAGGAAATCTGCAAGCCATTTATACAACAATCTAAGATTGTACCAGATTAATTTAGAGGTTTATTTGCTGATGGCTGTGCTTTGCCATAACATACCATTGAGGCAAGAGTGGGAGAGAGAAGTAACTCATTGTATTTTATTTCCATTCTTTCAGCTTTACTGTGTTGGAAACAGAAAAACATCAGCCAGGGATTGAAAATACTTCTTTGTTTTTCAGGCAAAATTAATGCTGCATGCAAAGATTGCCCCCAGTTCTCATCTATGTTTTTTCAGGCATGAATGTGTGTGACACTATTATTTGCTTGTACACATAATTCCCCTGGTATTCACACTATTCCTCTCTTTTTAAACTGAAAAGCAGTAAAAACTGGAAGTAATAGTGTCATTCCTGTGCTTTTGCTGGACAATGTAGCTACTATCTTCACTTTGTGTTCAAACAGAAACAACTAAATAGTATACTAGTGGATTAGGTGCTTTCAGACAGAGAACCAAAGAGTGATTCCTTTCATACCATAATTAACAACAGAAGATAAGAGGTAAACCAGATTTACAAAGAACACCATCACAGTAGTTAGCATAAACACAGCAGCTGGCAAGCAGGTACCAAGTTCTCTAGGCATCACAGGAGAAGGGAGTTTTAAAAAGCATTTAGGGAAAGATGCTAACGCATATTTGTAGAAGGCAAATTTAGGTTAGTTGTGACAATGGCTTTATTGTCCTCAAATATGACTGACAATTTAACCCACGCATGTTCAACACAAGAGCTGGGGAGCTTCAAACAAAGCTGTAATGAAGCCTCTGATCTCTACAAGTGGTGACTCAAGACAGTGATTAAAAAATAAGAGAGAAAGTCAGACCATATTCTTCACGCTGTGTCAGTTCTGTGGAATAGAAAAAAAAACAAACAACCTTTCCAAGGAAATCAAAACAGTCACGTTAACAAAAACTGAAATCACTTAAACCCAACAGATCCTTTCTATTTTGTGGAGCTGCTGAATAGTCATTTCTGTAGTGAATTTTAAGATTATGATGTTTTTAAGACATGACTGGATACATGACTTGTCTTCTGTATTTTTTAGTAACAAGTAAACATATGTAATAAGGAAGAAACACACATTGATTTTTTTCCATCAAAAAATGAATTTATCTTTGTCGGGGGGAATGACCAAATCCTGGTATTGACACTGTTACTTACTGTCATTCTAATTATGAAGAGATCGCACTTGAAATGGGAACCATTAATGCATAGAATGGTATTAATCACTAATAATTTTTACATCACCAAATATATAATTTAGCTTTCCTGTGGACATTACAAAAAAAATTTTGAAGCATCTAGAGAAGCAGCCAGAAACTAGAAACATCCACTTACCTGTGACATTCCTGTGACATTCCCCAAAGATGCATACAGGCCAATGCCCTAAGAACATCATTCTTTCCCTCTCAAAATAGTAAAGCCTTCATTCTTTTTATTTCTTCTGCCAAGACGTTGTTGATTTTCTCTATAACACTAAATGTGTTATACTTTCAAAAGACAACCCTAATTAAAAAATGCTTTTAATCACATTCCATAAGATATCAGATTAGTTAAACATTTTAATTTCTTCACGTACCCATGGTCAAATACAGTCAGGGGTCTGTGTTCCGTTTAAGAAGTCCAAATAAGCATGCGTGAGAGAGATTCTGTGACACCTGACCAGTCCTGCTTGGGATATAAACATCAATACAAAAATTTAGACAGAAAACATTCAGCATATTTTTCTGATAACATTGTCTCATGACCTCATAAATACTGAGAAAACTCAAGATGTTAAAAATATGAATAAAAAATGTTGCTGTGATGTTTAGGAATAAGGTGCTTATTTGAAGCTTGAAACATGGCCAAGAACATGCTCTGTTCTATTTTTGATAGTTTATTACTTATTCCTTTTGAAAGAAGAAGAGATGATGCATGAAATTTCCTTTCCTCCCTCCTTTTCTTTTCTGTAGAAACATGTTCTGTCAGGTCAGATGCAACAGCTGGCTGCAAGCATATGGCTTAAATATTTATGCTCACATTCTGTTTTTCCTCTTTCCTCTTTTCTGAGGCAGCCTTAGGATTCACTGTAGTCATATGATGCCGCCTTTCACTTTTGAATATATATTTTATGATGTGATTTATCATAGGATTATTCCTCTGGTCACACTTGTCCGGGATGGCAAGCTGCAGAATGTTTTTTTGTATGGCGTTCTTGCAAGTTACTGATAACGAAGATAATCTATGTTAAAACTGCTTTTCACTTTCTTCACAAGAGCATTCTATGATTAAAGGCAAATAAATAAATAATAAATTGTTGTCATCAATGATACTGTAAAAGCCTGATGGCAAGAACAGACACATTCTGCCCCAATTATGTTATTCATTAAGGTCTTGCCCCTACTCACCTAGGCTTAAAATCATTGTTTCAGTTACAATGAAATCATGTTCAAAAAAGACAGAAACACAGGCAGCAGTACATCCGTCTAGACAAAGTTCATTGTATTTTTGAGCCATACAGATAAGCATCAAGCGGGATTCAAGCCAGCTCTGGTCTGCAGCCTGTCAGCAAGGCTTTTAGCTTGGTTTTAGCTCGGTTATAAACCTGTGCTAACCACAGCTTGTGGGTCAGAGTGGGCTTGAGCCAGGCTTGAGTATGGGCAAACGGTTCATATCTCTGTCCATTTGTACTAATGCTGCATGAGAGAAACAGCAGGCAAACTTGATTTATAACTTCAAGATGTGGGAGTTTTACTGCCATTAAAAAAGTAATAAAACTGCAGCTAGGGAAAGATGTCTTACTACTGCTAAAATTGGTTGATACACTGTGTTCTCTCTGGGACTAAGGTGAACTGCTGGACCTGATAAAATCAACAGTAAAACTTCCTCAGTTAAATGTGCCAAGATTTCAAAAGTGCTTTTTTGCTACAGCTTCCTTTGGGTGTGCATTCTATATTAGGAGATGCATAATATCTCTTGCTGCCCCTATCTTTTCTTTCCTGAGCCATTGCAAACAGTCTCCAAATGGGGAAATATGTCTGCTGTGCAAGTGAGGAAGAAGAGTGAGCAATGGCTAGGCTTTATGAAACTGCTGTCCTCTGAGACACAAGCTACAAATTCAGATAAAGCCGTTTCATACCTCGTCATCCAGCTTCTTACATAAACCCAATTATTGTGTCATTTGTCAAGCCCTTTGATGAGAACTGCTTGTGCGATGGCACCATTTAGCAACCCTCTTAGAAAGAAGTGTCACAGAAAGCAGGTCTATAATGTATAAGAATAAAAATATTTATGTTTAAATATTCAATACATATTATACATAAACATTTATATATAAAAATATGTGCTGTTACATATAAAAAATGCAGTAGTTTCACAAATTTAAAGAAATGCCCATATGAACACTGCGAAAGCAAATACTTTGTCCTTGCATAACAATCTAGGTACAAAACTTTATGCTTTTTAAACTTCTAAGTGAGTCTCAAGACAATAACTGAGCCAGCTAATTCTGATGATCATGATCTCATAGTAAAGTAGTGGCAAGATCTGAGTCTTCATTGGTTATACAAGTGAGGAGTCTGACTTTCCAGAGTTGAATAACACAGTTTGAATTAGGAACGGACCTATACAAACATCACAAGTGTTCATTCAAGCAAAAAAAACAGTTTGTGTTTAAAATTATCTCTTACTGCAAGGCAATACTCTGAACCACATGACTGGGACACTGCAGATTGAGTGCTGCGTGATTTTGAATTACCAGATATCGCTTTCTGTGCTATCATAGCAGAAAAATGAGGGAAAACTGAAATCTTGCTGCCTGCTATACCTTGAATACATTATCTGCTTGTTTAGGAAAAAAAAAAAAAAGAGGCATTTTACAGCAAAAATCTTGCATCCAAGTCCGCAGGTATAGATATACCCAAAGAGCCTAAATTGGATGCTGAATCACCTTGATAAAAATGTCTATTACCATCAAACATTCTTGTCTTCACCCTACAATTCACAGTATGACAAACTGACACAATAATGTTTGAAAAACATCCCTGCAAATTGGCCTACATATAAACATGTACATCTGGTATAGAGCTAGCAACACTCTGTTGACTGTTGGCACTAGTACTGGTGAACTGGATATGTGAATGGGGCAGGAAATAGGACATTAGTCCTAAGAAATTCATCATAGTTGGACAGGCACTTTTATGTTCCCAAAACACGACAAGCACAATGTACTTTAATGTCATTTTACCTAATTTATTCATGTTTCAAGTTAAAGGAAAGACTAAGAATGAAAAGTCCATTTTCTACCTGCAGGATTCTACCTGAACTTTACCTTAAGCAATCACCATAGTATGACTGAAATCTTTGGCTCATGTGCAGGTGGGATGCTGAACAGTCAGGGTGACCGGTCTTCACATAACTCCCAAGGTATCTCAGTTAATTTGATCTTCTGAGATTACAGTTTATATGAAATGCAGATCACATTGATATTGCCCTGGTAGAATATTTCTGTATTTGCATATTGTTTATACAAATACATACACAGATATACTCACACATACGCCTTTGGTGTGAGTTTTTTCATAGAAAAACAAAAAGCAGTACTCCTGGTCTTCCAGGGCACAGTGTCATGACAACTTCACATCTGGTGTATGAATATTTAGTTTTAGACAGTACTCTGTATTTCCCACTATTTCTTATGAACTTTTCTGGTCAGACAGCAAAAGGAACAAAAATGGGAACTGAATCAGGCTCTCTGCATTTTAGTCTAGTCACTTACCTATAGGCCACACTTTGCTAAGCCAATAATTGACATCCATATAATAAAAAATATAAAATCTTGAACTGAGAGAGGACATACAGTTTTGTTAAAGAGAAGAAATAAGACGCAACACAAATTCCAACTGTTAGTTTGAGCTCCAGGGCAAAGAAGTCAAGAATAAGCTGTTCCAGATACCCAGTTTAGTTCTCAGTCCCTCTCACCATCAGTCTGATGGGAGAGGACAAACCTGTAGCAGAGAAAACTTAAGTGGCCACAGCATGACTGCTAGCCAGTGTGCAGCAAACTTTCCCAAATTTGGGAACACTAACAGCAAGTCATGACTTCCACTCTCTGCTGAAAGTCTTCTAACAATGACTTTGTCCTGCTTCTTTGTTCTCCTATGACCATGTGCTATAAGCATTCTTCTACTCAGCTGCATCCTACACATGTTCAAATCTGCCTAGATTCTTCTCTGACCCTGAAGTGACCATTTGCCTCCATAATTCTCAACAGCTTCACCATAATAGCCTTCAAAAAGGCTCATAATAGCCTTGCAAATAGCCTCTACTATAAATGCTTTGAAAAGGCATTTCTCAAAATAATTCGCAGTACTGGGACCTGCCTCAAATAAAACTCAGGAGATCTGAGCTTTTATTTCAATGTATTGGGTTTGCATGGCAAGGTTTTGGGTGTGTGTGTGGCTTCTGTGAGAAGCTGCTAGAGGGTTCCCCCATGTCCAATAAAGCCAATGCAGGTGGATGATGTAAGCCTGTGGAGATCCCTTGCTGGAGCAGGCTCCTGGCAGGACCTGTGGCCCTATGGAGAGAGGCGTCCATGCTGGAACAGGCTTGCTGGCAGGACTTGTGACCCCATGGGGATGCACATTGGAGCAGTCTGTTCCTGAAGGACTGCACCCCTTGGAAGGGACCCAAGCTATAGCAGTTCATGAAGAACCGCCTCCCATGGGAAGGACTCACGTTGGAGAAATTTATGGAGAACTGTCTCCCATAGGAGGGACACCATGCTGGAGCAGGGGAAGAGTGTGCGGAGTCCTCCCCCTGAGGAGGAAGGAGTGGCAGAAACTACATGTGATGAGCTAACTACAACCTCCTTTCCCCATCCTTCTGTGCCACTGAGGGAGAAGAGATAGACAGTTCAGGAGAGAAGCTGAGCCTGGGAAGAAAGAGGTAGGGGTGGGAGGGGAGAGGGGGGAGAGGAAGGTGTTTTAAGATTTGGCTTTATNAGGTGGATGATGTAAGCCTGTGGAGATCCCTTGCTGGAGCAGGCTCCTGGCAGGACCTGTGGCCCTATGGAGAGAGGCGTCCATGCTGGAACAGGCTTGCTGGCAGGACTTGTGANATTACCCTACTCTGACTTCTAGTTGGCAATAAGTTAAATTAATTTCCGCAAGTCGAGTCTGTTTTGCCTGTGACAGGAGTTAGTGAAGGATTTCCCTGTCCTTGTCTCGACCCACGAGCCCTTCATCATGTTTTCTCTCCCTGTGTCCAGCTGAGGAGAGCGGCTTTGGTGGACACCTGGCATCCAGCCAGGGTCAACCCACCACATTCAGCATTAGGAGTTCCCTTTATTATAAGTCATCTTCTATAAAACACATCTGTCTGCTGCCTCTATGTGTTTAGCAGAAGTGACATCACTTCTTTTTCAGTATAGAAACATTTTAATTCTAACAGACAATAGCAGATTTACTTATATATGAAATAGTGCAGTTATTTGCAAAAATGTTGCAGAATGAGGTTCTATTTTTAAATGCTAAGCTCATTTAGAATGTATTTTTTTAAAGTTATATTAATATTTGCTATTTCACAGCCAGAGTGAACCAAAAAAATGTTTCATTTATTGATTTATTCATGGAGTTACGTCTTTTCTGGCTTGGCTGAGGACTGGAGGAAGGCCAATATCACTCTAATCTTCAAAAAAGGCAAGAAGGAGGACCC
>VXBO01014134.1:35247-47531 GCA_013400135.1 Rhinoptilus africanus
GCTGGAATATTGTGTCCAGTTTTGGGCTCCCCAGTTCAAGAGGGACAGGGAACTGCTGGAGCGAGTCCAGCGAAGGGCGACTAAGATGATTAAGGGATTGGAGCATCTCTCTTATGAGGAAAGGCTGAGAGAGCTGGGACTCTCCAGCCTGGAGAAGAGAAGGCTGAGGGGAGACCTTATTAATGTTTACAAGTATCTGAGGGATGGGTTGAAGGAGGATGGAGCCAGGCTCTTTTCAGTGGTTCCCAGTGACAGGACGAGGGGCAATGGGCACAAGCTGGAACATAGGAAGTTCTGTTCAAATACACGGAAAAAATTCTTTAGGGTGAGGGTGGCAGAGCCCTGGAACAGGCTGCCCAGGGAGGGTGTGGAGTCCCCTTCTCTGGAGACTTTCAAGCCCCGGCTGGATGCAACCCTGAGTAATGTGCTCTGGGCAATCCTGCTTTAGCAGGGGGTTGGACTGGATGATCTCTAGAGGTCCCTTCCGACTCTGAAGATTCCATGATTCCGTGATTCCGTGATCTAAAAATTATGCATATAAGCCTTACCGCGACAGGCAGTTCAGCATTAGCCAGTTACGCAGCTGACAATGCTGTGACCTCTCATACAGTATCTTTCCATATTGAATGCAGAAGACTAAAAGGAGATGCAGGGAATGGGCAAGACCATGAAACAACACATACTGCCCTGAAATATCCTTTACATTACTGTGAATCTTTTCTTCTGTGAGTTAAGTTGCTCCTTTGGCCCATCGCTGGCTTAATTTCTTCCTCTGTGTTCAGTTCCTTTTTCAAGATCTGTTCAGAACATGAAATTATTGACAAGTACGGAGAAAGATGAGCATGTAGAAATAATGATCTCATAGATTAAAGAAAATACATATCCTTAATTGCACTTTTTAGTATTCTAAATGAATGACGCAATATTTAGATAATAAATTTTATCCCCTCTTTCCTCCCCCAAGTTGCTTGGATTACCCTGAATTCTCAAAATGACCTGGAAAAATCTCGCATTTTTGCATTCATCCATTTAAAACCAAAACCACATCAGCTCTGATAGATTGTCAAACCTTTCAGAATGGAGAGGATACATTTAAATTAATAAATCAGCTATTTAGTAAAACTGTAGATTAAAAACATGAAACTTGGAAACAAGCTTTAAAAGTCCAATCAGTCCCATCTGTTCAGAGCGGAACTCACACTGACTGTGTTGGTTTTAGTAGCTTTGGTGGCAATATATGGCCATTTTAGCAATTACATTGCTGTACTGCTGACATCCTCTTAATACCCACAGTACAAGAGTGTACATACACACAGTCATAGAGTCGTGATGTCAGATTAAATTTCCAGAAAATCGAACTCACAAAGAATCTCAGATCATATGGCAGGTGATTTTTATCTCCCATACAAAAACCCCCACCAACAAACTGTGCTTATTATCCTTAAGGCAAGTGTACTTTCTTCACAGTCTTTTGATGATTGTCCTGACAAAATGTCACACAGTCTTATCAAACTCGGTACAATGTAAAAAGAAAATGCACAAGGAAAATGAGCAGGAATGGCAGCATCGTAGCAAGATCCTACTACTATTCCCTCTCTCCCTACTAAAACCCATCAGTTTATCTTTGATACCTTATGGTGCTTTGCATGTGTAAAGTAAGGGAAGTTACAGGGTGACTTTTTTTCTCAAGCATTGTATAAAACTACTTTCTGTGGTGTGGCCAGTGTAGTTTGTTGCTTGGGAGATAGTCACAGATCTTACTGGAGAGGAGCTCAGTGGGTTTTCTCTCTACAGTGTTGTGATTAAGCGGTAGTTTGAAGGGATCTTGCCTTTTGTTTCTCAATGAGGATAACCCAAACCCCACAGCTTTTTGTAGTTGTTTGTTTTCAGCTTTGTAAATGGTTATCCACAAAGATTTTGTATTGCTGCAACAGTAATTGGACTAAAGAGAGCTGCAATAAAGTTAAAAAGAAAAAAGAAATCCAAGGGAAGAGCAATATCTGAGTGTCTTTTCTTTCCATTTGCCTACTTCTACACTATTAATCCTTGGACAACACAGTAATAGAAGAGGCCATTTCACAGACATTGCCTACTAGTAACCAGTCACATTTCCCCACAAGATGCAAATCAGCACAGCAGAAACCTCTCTGCACTCTTTCCTTACCTTGGCTTGGGATTAGTTACTCCAGAATATTGCTGTGCCAGGCAAAAAGACTTTCCTTGCCCATTACTGAAATAAATTCCTCCATCCTTTTCGAACCTCCTCTCTAGAAAAAAAAAAGAATCCTGGCATTTCAAGTCACAAGATAGCCTGAATTACGATATATTTTTTTTCATAAGGATTGACAAAAAGCTGCCAACACAATATGTTAGGCATGACAGTCTGAAGGGAAATGCTCACTCGCTGTGATTTCAGCAGTGTCTTAAAAAGTGAGAAAGAATCCACTTGAAAGTAGTCAATGTAGTAAACTGGGAAAACTTCACTGTTTTTGTGCATGACTACTGACACAGGGACTTACTGAATGTCACCAACATACTCAGCAACATGTCATCCACCTATCTCTGCTCAGTCTGATTTAAGTCTTCAGGCAAACCCACATGATACTAACTCCTAAAATACAGTTCTTTCACCTTCATCCACACACTCCTCCCTAGATTAGTGCTTCCAAAATTAAAATGGTGAATTCATTGCTTGGTAGATTAGACAAATACTACTGATTATTAAATATAAGGAGATTTTCCTTTAAATATTCAGATTAAAATGCAAAAAAAAAAAAAAAATCAGCTGTAGTTTGCATCTTAATAATTTAGAATGATACTTTGTAATTAACCTTGTAAATAATAAGTCAGAATTCCACCCTCTTCAATTTGTGGGGTCCTGAGCAGTCACCGCTGGAAATCATTCTAACTCCTGCCAGTCACAATGTTAAAAAAAAATTTACAACAAAATAGCCCTTTCCTTCAGTTTTACTATTGTATAATGAATCAAACCTGCTTAAATAGGCTAATTTTTCAGGTCACTAAAGAGGCTACTGATCATTCATTTAGAACACAAACAGCTTCGTGTCATGGTTTGCTCATGGAAGACATCTTTTTTGAGATATTTGTATAGTGACCAACCCAGTATGGTTTTATCTTCCAGAAAGTTACACAACGCAAATAAGCAGTGATTGCTAGGGTACTGAGTATGACAGCTTCAGTGGTTTTATATGTCACCTTCAAAACTTAAAGAATAAAATTAAAGAGTGAGATACTTGTTTGATAGAAACTGCTGTAGCAATGTCAGTCAAGCTTTGCTGATTTACTACATCCAGACAAACATGCAGGACTAGCTGCTACTCATTTTAAAATCTGAATAAATTTAACAGTCAGATCAAGGTACCAATCTGAATTAAATATATTCTTTCATATAGAGAACTTTGGAAAATAAGTGCCCTAGAGCAAAAAAACTAATCTTTTTCTCATATGAAAATTGGGGTATTCATAATGGAGTGGCTGACACAATAGTAACTAATGATGATGAGTGGTGGCATTGGAATATTTGGCAGATTGCAGTGGCTAAAGCCATTTACCTGAATTATTTATGGGGAAAAACTGCTAGGAATTTCATAAGAGCAAAGAAAGCAAGTCTAGGGAGTGTTATTCACATGATGCAATCACATCTCATTGACTTGGAGACTCATCTGGTGATGATGCCTTAAAGCCCCTGGGAAGGGTTAATTTCATGACAGACACACATTCTTTGTAGTACCTCATCACGGCTTAATCACTCATCCTCTGGCTGTCACACAACACCAGAAGTGTCCTGACATAAAAAGCACTACTCAGGGAATACTTCCCCCCCCCAGATAATTCAACATTATGTGTGTGTGAGCATATGGTGCCACACTATAATAGGAAATGATGTGCCTTTCTTTTGAACAAGAGACTTTTCTTACCTCATCCACAGTTTCTCACTCAAGGAAATCTCCTTTTTTTGTTGTTCCTAAGCACAGGCCATAGCAGAAAAAGTAGACAGAAAAAGGTTATTTCATGTCAACAACTTCAAGCTCACCAGGAAAGTCATAAAACGAGAGAAGGAAATAAATATGCACAAAATCTGTAATTGCAAGTCTTTGCTGTCCATTGACTATTTGCAGTCTTGTAACTTGAGGGGTGTATTTTTAGTCACAGCTCTCTGGGTATTGATCTGAACTGTGAAGCCACCCTTCCCACTGCGGTTTTGTTCCTTAGCAAGGAACATACGAGGGATGAGTCAAGACTGCTTTCTCAGATCTATGGGTATTTTCCTGCTTAGGCTCAAGACACACTGACAAAACTGTGTGAAAATTTGCAATACTGCTGCCCAGGCTCTGGCTACTCTGTGGATTCAAAAAGATTCATTATGTTTATACGGCACTAATACTTTCGAAGTTGACCAATATTGAATTTATAATGAAAACCTTCCCTGCTAATTAATTTTTTTGAGAAAAAAAATCTATTAAATATTCTTCAGTTAAACTACTGAGACAGTTTTCACCTTTTCATTTATCTTTTTTATCACAGTCTTTTGAGTAACTCACCAAGTGATTGCTATAATGAGCATTGTTCAAGTTGTGTATCAGTATATTAGCCACATGACAGCAGTTTTTCTGCAACTGAAATCACACTACCCAGCCACATATATTATACTGCTTAACTTTGGTTTTATCAGTTCTCTCACAGAAAATACAGCTACCTCAGCTTCACTGCCAAAGCAAAGAGGAGAGTGTCCCAAGAACTCAAGCTTCTCTAGTGTTACTGGGAAACCTCTGATTGCATTCTGGAAACTCAGTGGCACAGAGATCCATGAAGGTTCGGGAAATCCACACAAACTGTACTCAAGGTCTGCAAAAACACGGGAAGGACGTCTGTACAAGGTTACGAGTTTGTGACCGCACTGAAAGAAGGTTAATTACCCTGGTTACTAAGCAGACTTTCAGTGATGCACAGACACAAATCCTCCTGACAGCAAGCTGTATTTGCAGCTCTGTACAAATGGTATAAGTATTGTGACTCCCAGAGAGCTTAAAACAGCTCTGTTCTGTTCCCTCTGAAATCAGCAGGAATGTGACCATTGTCTTTTAGAGAAGCTGATCTAAGCCAGCAATAATGAGACAGTGTAAACTGAGTTACAAATCTGACCTGTCAGTTTCCTGCCAAATTTGGGCTCTAATGAAATTCAGGCTGTAGGTACTGTTAATCTTCAGTGGTTTTATAAATCATTGGCCTGCTTAGGCAGATATCAGTATTGGTACAAAAATGTGGTCATTTAGGTAACAAGGTGTTGGCTTTCTTATTCACTTGTCTTTGCTTTATGTATCTTTATGCCTTAAACTGCACAGAAATACAGTTATACACTCTCCCCATACACAGTATCTGTTAGATGGATGGTTCTACATACTGAAGATTTTATCGATGTCTTTCCTACCTTTTCATTAAAATAACTGCTCTTTAAACATTTATTCCACCTTGATATAATACTTTTGGTGGATTGGGAGTTTTGTGGCTTGGTTTTTTGTTTGGGTTTTTGGCTTTTTTTTTAACTGTTTGTACTGATTTTGGCTGCGGGAGGGTTAATTTTCTTCATAGTAGCTCATATGGTGCTATGCTTTGGATTTGTGACCACAACAGTGTTGACAACACATGGATGTTTTGGCTGTTGCTGAGCAGTGCTTACACAGCATCAAAGCCTTCTCTGCTTCTCACGCTGCTCCCCCAGTGTCTGGGAGGGGATGCAACGGGGAGAGCTGACACCAATCAAAAGGATATACCATACGGCATTGTGCTTGGCAATAAAAACTGGGGAAAAGAAGGAGGCGGGGAGGAGGGCATTTGGAGTTATAGCATTTGTCCTCCCAAGTAATCATTATGTGTGATGAAGCCCTGTTTTCCTGGAGATGGCTGAACACCTGCCTGTTGATGGGAAACAGCAAATGAATTCCTTATTTTGCTTGCTTGCAAACACAGCTTTCCTTTCCCTATTAAACTATCTTTATTTTAACCCATGAGTTTTTGCATTTTTACCCTTTTGATTCTCTTACCCTTCCCACTGAGTGGGAGTGAGCGAGCTGCTTGCCTACCAGGCCTAACTCACAACAAAGTTTTAGGTGGTTTTAGGACAAAGCAGTGTTTAGAGTGCACAGTGAACACCATTTAAGAAAGCTAAAGATTGTATGTATTTTATTTTTAAGAGCTTCATGAACAGATTTTTCACTATCCCCATCTTTGTCCATCCATCGACTGAATGGACTGCAAGATGGGGACTGGGGGAGCAAAGTCCCTCCCACTGTAAAAGAAGGAGAGGTTTGTGACCACCTGAGGAACTTGAACATAAAGAAGTCTATGGGATCTGATGAGAGAGTCCCAGAGAGTACTGGCTGTTGTAGTTGCCAAGCCACTCTCCATGATATTTGAAAAGTCATGGCAGGCAAGTGAAGTCGCCGGTGACTGGAAAAAGGGAAACATCACATCCATTTTTAAAAAGGGTAGAAAGGAGGATCCTGGGATCTACCAACCTGTCAGCCTCACCTCTGTGCCTGGGAAGATCGTGTAATTGATCTTCCTAGAAGTTATGCTAGGGCACTTGGAGGACAGGGAGGTGATTTGAGACATCCAACATGGCTTCACCAGGGTCAAGTCATGCCTGGGCTTCTCTGATGGAATGACTACATCAGTGGACATGGGAAGAGATACAGATGTCATCTGTCTGGACTTCCGTAAGGCCTTTGGCACAGTCCCATGCAATATCCTTCTCTCTAAATTGGAGAGATNAGGTGATTTTGCCCCTCTGCTCTGCTCTCGTGAGACCCCACCTGGAGTACTGCGTCCAGCTCTGGAGCCCTCAGCACAGGAAGGACATGGACCTGTTGGAGCAGGTCTAGAGGAGGGCCACAAAAATGATAAGAAGGCTGGAGCACCTCTCCTATGAGGACAGGCTGGAAGAGTTGGGGTTGTTCAGCCTGGAGAAGGCCCTGGGGAGACCTTATAGCAGCCTTCCAGTACTCAAAAGGGGGCCTACAAAAAAGATGGGGAGGGACTTTTTGTCAGAGAGTGTAGTGATAGGACATGGCTAATGGATTTAAAATAAAAGAGGGAAGATTTAGACTAGATATAGGGAAAAAAATTCTTTCAACGAGGTTGGGGAAACACTGGAACCAGTTGCCCAGAGAAGTGGCAGTTGCCCCATCCCTGGAAGCATTCAAGTCCACGTTGAATGGGGCTCTGAGCAATCGATCTAGTTGAAGATGTCCCTGCTCATTGTAGGGGAGGTTAGATTAGGTGGCCTTTAAAGGTCCCTTCTAATCCAAAATATTCTATGATAGTACAGACCTAACACTTGCTTAATAAAGTGCAGATCTTTACATCATTAACTGCAGATTGAAATTCAGCAGTAGCAGCTGAAAATGCATGTTGTTTGCTTTATAAAAGCAACCAACCTTGATTAAACTTTTTCCGTAGGGAGAAATCAACAATGATCTTTGTTAAGGTATTCTCATGGTTAGTTACAGGTAAAGATGATACTTTACCCTTATAGTGTGTATTTTTCCAGAATACCTTGGATTTATTTGTTTTAAACTTGACTATAGAGTACCTGAGAGTATGTTCAGATTCTACTGATTTTTGAAGGGAAAGTATACACAAGAAACACTGCCTTGTGAAATCTACGTAGAAAGGATAGGAAAATTAATTTATTTTTTTAATGCTACCAACATCTGAACTTAGTTTGTTGAATAATTTTCTCATTGGGTCTATGCAAAATGTTGGCTTATATCACTTCATTATCACCATGCTGACGTCCTGACCTAAGCCTCTCCCAAGAATTCCGATTAATGTTGAAAGATCCATTTATCAGCACTGTTGCCAGAGAAGTGTCAACTGTTCCAGTCACTATTAAGACTTTTGAACAAGATTAGTGGAACTTCTGGAACACAGGAGCAATTGTCTGCCAACTCAAGAATCTGATTTGTTCTAGTAATCTTAGGTGATTTATCCCATTCATCCTGTATGAGATGGTTTGTGTTCTGGAATTGCCTCTCTGCCTCGACAGTAAAGGTTGTTTAGTTGACTACATTACATAAATAACTCCTAACTAGGCAAAATTAAGTGACGTGAATCTCATCCATTGAATTATTGTGGTTGGATACATTCTGAGGTCTCATACGAAGAAAAACAAAGCAGGCTTGAGCAGTATGTAGATAATGTATCTACATCTAACAGGGTTGCTTAGATTGTATTAATAGATTGAGTTACTGATTTAACGCAGGCAACAAAACTTATAAAGAAATTTTCTTAAAACAATAGTACAGTAAGTCTTGAAATACTGGTCAGAAGAGAAAAAACCCACAAAACTGAAGGAGCACACTGCTATACAGAGATGGCATCACACAAGTTGTTCTGACATAAGCTTTTATTATGTGTGCCTTTCACCCCATCTGTGCTCCTGGCTGAGGACTCCACTTCAGTTGTGAAATACTGTTGTAACAGTTTGGAAATCCCGCTGGAGTTAAAGAAATACAGTCATCAGTATTTCCATTCTGACTGTTAATCATAGTAGTAAGACCCAAAATGATCTTGCAATAATTATGTATATAAGACACCAGTCTTCAATCGACATTTTTAAATTACATTATTGCAACACTCAGACCAACACCAATAAAAAAAATAGTATTTGGGAAATAAGCATACAGCAAGTAGTACATAGGACGTGCAAAATACAAACCATTGGTACAAGCGTTTTTCATCCCAGTGGCCTCTGCTCATCCTTAAAGCTTCTTTGAGCTATCATGCACTTGGCAGTCCATAGCTTTTCCTTTGCATTATTTGTGTTCCACTTACGTTTAGAAGGTATAAATAAACTTTGTTCCCTACTGCAGTGGGCACTGGGTGTACAAACTGTAACGGACATCCTCAAAAGGAAGACAGCCTGAAGTGGGGGGGGGAGGGCAGGGAAGGTGGGGGCAGGGAAGAGAGAGGAAAGTAGTCAGCCAGTCAAAAGAGACAGGCAGTATGATTTATCCAGGATTGCACAGTGTATCATGGTAGACTCAGAAATAAAAGTACGTCATCTGGGCCAGGCAGTTCTAGTATTTTCCCAGCAGATTCATGAAAATTGCTCATACATTTTCCATGCGGGAAATCCCACCTCCCCTTTCAACATGTACAATCACGTTGTGATAAAAAAATAACATAAAGCCTTCATAGTCCATAAAAAGAGCTGTTCAGCAAGAATCTAGGAATCCAAATTTTTAAAATTTATTCAGTTTAGGAATACCCAGATTCATCCCATTTTCTGACAGAAAAAAGTCTGCACAATGTTCTGCCAAATGCACTTCTAAGGGTGGATTTAAGCAGGAAAATTACATACATATTTCTGGGTGGGTTGTTGGGGTTTTTTTGGGTTTTTTTGGGTTTTTTCTTGTTTTTATTGGGGAGCCATGCTCTTGATAAAGAAGGAAGTTCAAATTATACCCAAGACAGAAACTGAGATTCAAATGAATTATGTATGTTTCAGAAATTTAGATTTCTGGAATCTAAATGGCCTCAAGGTCATAGTTTAAACCACTGAAAGTGACTGTACTGGGATGTACTCCATCATCTGTCTGGGATGCAGCTGATTTTCTTCACAACAGTTCACATGGCACTATGCTTTGGATTTGTGACTAAAACAGTGTTGACAACACACCGGTATTTCGGCCATTGCTGATCAGTCCTTGTACGGCATTGAGTTTTTCTCTTTTTCCAACCCTTCCCTCACCCAGCAACTAGGCTGGGAGTGCACAAGGACCTGGGAGGTGACACAGCTGGCACAGATGGCTCAAATGGACCAAATGGATATTCCATACTATTCATGTACTGAAGGACTGGTTACCAGGAAGTGGCTAAACTTTTACCTGACAACGTGAAGTAATGAATAAATTCTTTATTTTACTTTGTTTGCATGTGCAGCTTTCCTTCATTTATAAAACTGTCTTTATATTGACCCATAATTTTTTCTCCCTTTTGCTTTCCTGAGCAATGCCCCTCAAAAAAAAGTCACTGAACTGTTGCCATGTAAGTTCCTTATCTGAGTTCATGTGGATTAGAGTCTACTGCGGCTTACTGTGACTACACACTGACTCCATATTAAATATTCAATTTGAAATGTGCTGTCACACTCAGAAAACTCATTTCTCAAAGAAACTTAAAAACTGGTGTTGAGTCAGAGAAAAAAAAAGTCAGTGTTTCTCTTTACATTAAAGTTTTATTCCAAATACAAAAGAAGTTCATTCCAACAGTACCATAGCAAGAGGTTTTCCTCCTGTAGTTTATGTGAAGCTTATCACTTTCCCTGGGTAATATACTTTCAGATTTTTTTCACCTATCTACAACCTTAGTCAATATTACAGACAGCGAGACAGAATAAAATTAAGGCTCTCAGATCCTTCATAATGAATTTGAACACAGTTTTGAAAAAATGTCAAAGTTTTTTCTATCGTGTTTAAATTTTCTGGATATATATTTCCTCATTTGAGCCAATACTGAAGACAAAGTATTTCTGAGAAATATTGTAATATATAAGGTCTGTGGATGTACAAAACCTGGCTTGTACTTTTGAGCTTGGTCACCTGACTTATGGATGCTTACTTAGCATTACTACAGCATTAGATTTTTATTTGTCAAAAGTACCACTGTAAAGCAACAGTGCAATATTGTGCAACAGTGAGAATGGATTCTTCAATGTTGAGGTCCACCATTTTAAGCAAGATGAAATATCGTATGAATCTATCTTCAAGTTCAGCAGAATGCAAACATTAATAACTACAAGAAAGTTCCACAAGGATCAAACAGGAATTCAGGTCTCAAGATGATATAGAGAATAGTAAGTGTGATGAGAGATACAAAGTTTGTCTTAGAGTGACCTCAGTCAGTATCAATCAAGTATAGCGTTCCTTTAGGTCTAGTCCTCCTCTATGAACATAGCAGCACTGAAAAGGTAATAGAAATCAATAAATAGAGATGACTACAGAAATTGGCCATGCCAAAATAGCATTCTTTTCAGAGTTACTGTTTTAATCTGTACATTCAGGAAAATAATATTGTGAGCCAAAAGTAAAATTAAAACTGTATTTTTTTATTGCTATGCTCTTTTGAGACTTGAGAGAACTTGGCTTTTGGTACGAAAAGCATTCCCTGTGCTCATAAAAGACATTACACAAATACAAAATGTAATTATTTTTCAACTAAAATAATTTAAAAACAATCTTGAAGACCAGACCAGAAACCAACTTGAGGAGTTATGTTGATTTTCATGGAAGAACTGTAGTAGAGCAGTCCTTTCCCAGTCTTTGGCCCCCTGGGAGTGAAAATAGGGCTTTCTCTAAAAGCTGCAAACAGTTAATAACAGCAGTGGTGTCTTCTGCTACTTGCCAGCTGGGATGAGCACGACACATTTGCTCATCATGTATTGGCTATAGTACAACTAAAAAGTGGCATTTACTATGGTTCCCCATCATTCTATGGTTCCAAAAGTTGACCCAGAGGTGGAAATTTGTTGGTGCCGTCATGACATTCTGAATTACCTATAAAGGCTTTATACAGCAAGACAAAGCTTTGATTACTTCAGAGGTGATCGTTGTCGTCTTAGACAACTGACTGCAAATTAGCAACAGATAACTTGTATCAAGTTTTTCTGTGTACAAGTTCGGGTCATATACTTAAAATTTGGTAGAATCTATTTCCCCTCCCTTACCCAAAAAGCTAAACTGCAAAAAAGATCTGAAAGATAAACAAGTAACTATCTCTTTTGCATCTAATAGAAGGGAAAGGGGAAAAAAACCACTCGAGCATGAGTCAGTCTCAGTTCCTAACCCAGAACACCTTAGCCTTCTCCAGGTCTCAGATCTTTGACCTTGCCCTGGTCATTCTGAAATGGTACACCAGGCTATGTGCAAAACCCAGCTACTCTTTCTCACACAGCAAGCATGCAACACTCAGGGTACGTATCTTCAAATGTAGAATATGATTTATGTGTGAGTCTTGATTCAGGCACTGACGTTGGCAACTTGGTCGCTGTCTCTGAAAATCAAAGGTATCAAAGCTGGGCACTCAAGAAACAGTCACATGCTGGTTTTGAAAACATTCTGTTTTAGAGAAAGAGCCGATGCACTTATTCAGTGCCTTGGTTGCTGGGAACTCATGTCTTTGATCTTGTCTGTTACCTCATTTCCCTGAGCCCTCAATGTGGCTCAATGATCTACAATGGGAATCCACTTTTTTTTTTTTTT
>VXBO01014135.1:3162-58406 GCA_013400135.1 Rhinoptilus africanus
AGTCAACGGCTAAATTAGAGCAACAGGGTTCTAAACTAAAAATGCAATTATTGTATAGGCAGTTACACTAATAGGAATAGACAACCCCTGTGTGTATTCCATGGCGGAAAATAGCATTATCATAGCCTGTAATGAACTCTGTTGTATAGCCAGACATGATTGATATGTATTTATATAGACATAGATTTATACATACTTATTATATGTAATANAATAATTGATCTGTGAACTAAATATTTTGCAGATAAAAGACTACATTGAAAGTCTTCATTTACATTGCAAAGTCTAGCTCTTGGCAGTTAGGGAAGAACTGAATCACACAACTGATTGAGGATCACATTTTCCATAAGCTTGAATTAGGCACTTCCAAAGCATCTATCTGGAAATATACTTTGATTAGATACTGATACTATTTACTGGTTACACAGTAAATATTCAACTTTAATTACTTTCCTTGTGTCTTTTGAAATCTTCATTATTTTTAATAGCATGAATTTTGTTTATTTTTATGATACACCAAAGTAATTTTTAGTCAGTAATTCCTGTCTCATAAGCCTTGTATTTACAGCATATGTCTCTCTAAATTTTGGCAATATTGAGTCAAGGTAATAGAACTGTCTGTTCTCAGGCATGGACTTTGGGTTGTGCTGTTTCTTTTGCTATTGAATATGCCTAAAATTATTCAATAGTTATGGGCTTTGTCTTTGGATGTATTATTCCCCTTTTGTAGTCATCTTATACTTGTAACTAAGTATTATTAAATATTTGTCAATAATTGACAGAACTCTCTAAACTTTTCTTCAATGGAAAGCACATATAATCAAACTCCTGCCAGCGACAGAGGCAAGTGTGCATTTGTTGTGATATCTGGATTATTAGTTTTAGTATTTTTTTAAACACCTAGTTACACGACAAAGAGAAGTATCCCAAATGCACAATGTCATTCTTATTTTGGTATTGATACCCGTTTTCTTTCTCTTAACTAAGAGAAATTTACCTTGAGAATACTTCTGCCTTAAAGTTATTCCCTTATGCCAAAGCAAATAAGTAAGCAAGGAAGCAACAAAGCACCAAGAGTATTTAGGGTCAATCAAAGATCTGATGCCTGTCAACAAATCACAAGTGGAACAACTGCTTACAACTATTCAAAAGTCAACTGCGAATTTCAACCTGATCACTTGGTAGTGGGATTCACTGGCTTGAGTCTCTTCACATAAAATATTATTCCCTCTCCATTGATCACCAACTACTAAATAAAGATGCCTAAGTATTCCAATCAGTACTTGCAGAACAACAGATCACCTTAGCTAGCAACCTTTCAAGGGCTGAACATAGTATCAGCCTGACTCATTTTCAACACTACTGCAAAATCTTTATAAGGCTTTCCAGGAAATTTGTATTTGGAAGTATTGCCTTAATGTTATTGCAGTACTAAATTAACAGGTAGTAAATTTTCACACCTATGAACTCAAAGACATACTACAAAAATCTGGGGTATCTATACATTAGTTGACCTTGTGCATTGTTTCCCACGGTAATGTGTTGAGACCCTACCATCAGGGCAAGGATGGTAAATTCCCTAAGAAAATCACCACCAAGAATCACTCTTGTAGTAGGATCCCTTGAGAGCACCAGCGTGGGATGACAGCAGAGGTCCCAAGGGTGTAAAAGTAATTTAGAAATGGTCAATTATGGATTAATAAGGGAACGCATCCTTGAGAGCTAGACAGAAGTGGTTTTGGTCATAATAAAAAGACCATGTAGCCAACACATGTAAAACAACTCATTTATACTAAAGATGCAAGGATGTAACAAGAAGGGATAAAAGACAGTCACAACCCCTACAAAGAAAGAACAGAGAGTGAATTGCTCTAACATTGTCATCCCCAATTAGGATTCCTGCACCTGATCAATACAACTGCCTGTCTGAACCAGGTTTCCTCTCCCTTTCAGAGAAAGAACTCTGCTTTTTGATTTGCCACTCACCACGTGTTGCTATTGCAGACTCAGAAATCTTAGCTGAATTATTATATTTAATATATCTTTGTAAAGCTGCTCTCTGAAGAGCAGCATGTGTGTTTTCTACTCCCTTTCCACATGCCAAGACCACTGATTGCACAGAACCAAATCAGAGTAAACTCAAATGCAGTAATCCAGAAAATATCAAAGTGACAAAAAATGATAGCTCTTGAGCAACCTTTCCTGAGTAATGACACTGGATCTATTAGGATCTTAGATTTCTCTTTGTGTCCTACAAAGTGGCATTCTTGGGCAAAAAGTAATTCAAAGTACGCATGTAAGCCTGAGTAGTCTTACAAAAATAGTAGACTGAACTGACCAAATCTTGTCTGTATTGTTCTCTACAATTCTGTGAGACACCAGCTTAAAAAGATTTGGCCGACACAAATCAGTGAGGATAATTATACTCAGTTTAGTGGAGGCACAGCAATTAACATGAGTGGGCTTCCACTGGTTTTATAATGGAACCAGTGCACTCTTTACTTTTGTAACCTGTGACTCTAACAACTTCACAAATACTGTGAAGTAAGCACCATATAATCTGGATTTTCACAATTCTGCAACTAGTTTGGGGGTTAGTTTTGTTGGGTTTTTTTTAAATATATATGTCACACTCTCTTTCTATACATCTAGATGCATGTGTGTATTAAACTGATGTGCTGGCATGATACAACTCTGCCTACCAGAATGGTCAAACTTGGCAGAACCATAGATGAAAACATACACTTCTTGCAAAACAGAGATGTTCAGCATGCTGAAGGAAAGGAGTATCAAGAGACAGCAAAATCATACACAAATTGTGAGGAATACACACAAAATTTCTACTAACCAGAGACTGCAAGCTATTGTCTTTGAAAAAGTATGGTCTACTCGTCAATGATGGCAGAGGTGTCAGATGCTACTTGCCTTCCTCTTCAAGCAAAGAAAAAGACTAGCTCTATGGCTGCCTAGGCATTTTTAACCAAAGGAGAGCTAGTTTGTTCAGGTAATTTCTTCAAATTCTCTATCATCCTCAGGCTCAAACCTTCTAAAATCAGATCTTTCTGGCCTTTTCCTTCACACTCTTATCTTTCAAAGATATAGTCTTATACTTCCTTTGGACATTCTTTAGTGCAACATAGCCAAAAACAAGCTCATTTTTCTCCTCCTCCCAAACCCTCCCTTTTACATTTTTCTATACAGATGCACTGTCACGTCTCCCGTCTTTTAAAGCCATAGCCTGAGCTTTATCTTTGACTTAGCCCTTTGTCGTCATCCAAACAGCTTACCTACCAACAGCTTGTCACGTCTCTCTCCTCAGTATTTGTCATGATGCAGTATTCTTCCAGCCACCATTTTTGCCTTGTACAAACACAATCTTCACTGCTGCTTTTGGGGACTTGCCAAATCCTTTTATATGCTGCTATTTGGATAATTTCATGATTCACCATTTTTGGTGGATTTTCAGCCTGCCACCAAAAGAATGCCAGCTTTGTCTCACTACATACAACACACTTCACATTCTTCTCTACTTATACAACCCTCACATAAATTAATTAGCAGTTTTTCTTTTTAGTTTTCAATATTTTCTATGAATCTGAACAGCCTCATAAAGGCTCTTTTATTAGCACCCTTAGGTTTACTCCTAGTCCGGTCCTTCGATATGGGAGAATAATTATTAAAGTCCTCCGAACAACATAATTATGCCCCTCCAAATTAACTTTAAATTCTTCATCTGCTGCACCATCTTGAAAATTCTCCCTGTTGATAAGAAGCAAAATAATTCATCTAGAAAAGCTAGCTTATCAAAACGGAATCTCTACATTATTACAGATACCTTCATCTTCTGCCTCCTCAGCTGCCCTGTCTCAACATTTTGTTTATAAACTCACTGGAGTGGAAACTATCATTTACTGTAGCTATATAGCACAGAGTCTTGATTAGCCTGAAGATCTCCAGGTGTCTCACCAATGTAACTAATAAATTTCGCAGAAATAAGACCTACCTGGGAGCACAATAACAGGTCATGTAGAAACTTCCCTACTGATGTCAGAGCAGTGCACGGTCCCTTTAATACAGACATCTGAAATGTAATAATTTTGAGTGAAATTATGGCTCCACTGAAGTCCATGCTTTTTATGCCTATCTTATTTTGGTAATATTATAACTTAAATAATATCTGTGTAGAAAATTAACTTTAGAAAATGGCATATATTTTTGTTTTCCTCTGTTCTGCAATGGGTCCATTACCGTATTTACAACAAGCCGAGTATGACAGAATGTTCTGGTTTTCATCCTTGGTTTCATAAAAAAGCCATTTCTTTTTCTTTCAAGCTTATGAATCTGATAGCTGTGTGTCAATTTTGTAAACTTGATAGATGTGTTCAGTTAAAGGAGGAGATCAAAGGGAAAGCTGGTGGGCCTAAAATTTTTGGCTGTGGCAGGGTGAATCCATCACAGAGGACCGTGCTGCCAAGCGTTGCTTCCAGGGCATAGCAAGAGACGGCTGTGGACCCTTGCACTGGCCATGCCCTCACCAACGGGGCACCATCTCTCAATGTGGCAGGCAGAGCACGGTGCTGGTAAGAGGGCCCATCAACAGCCCCAAACACGGCAGTGAAACAAGCTCAGAAGTCCAGAGTCCGGTCAGGAGCAGCTGGCAATGGGGCCAGAGACAGGGCTACACCTTGGGTACAAAGTCCATGCGGGAGACAGGGCCGGAGACCGGCTACAATATATGTGCAAGGGGCCTGACCTGTAGGCAAGCTGCCCACACGGCAGAGTCCACAGTCCACAGGTAGGCAGGGATGGAGAGAGGCCGAGCTACAATGTGGCTGTCATGGTTTAACCCCAGATGGCAACTAAGCACCACACAGCTGCTCGCTCACTCTCCCCTGGGTGGGATGGGGGAGAGAATCGGGAGAGTAAAATGAGAAAACTCATGAGATAAGGACAGTTTAACAGGTAGAGCAAAAGCCGCGCACGCAAGCAAAGCAAAACAAGGAATTTGTTCACTACTTGCCATCAGCAGGCAGGTGTTCGTCCATCTCCATGAGAGCAGGGCTCCATCACATGTAACGGCTACTTGAGAAGACAAACTCTGAACGTCCTCCTTCTTCTTCCTTCAGCTTTATGTTACTCAGCATGACGTTATAAAGAATGGAATATTTCTTTTGTCAGCTGGGGTCAGCTGTGGCCCCTCCCAGCTTCTTGTGCATCCCCACTCCACTCGCTGGTAGGGTGGGGTGAGAACCAGAAAAGGCCTTGACTCTGTGTACAAGCACTGCCCAGCAGTGACTAAAACGTCCCTGTAGGATCAATACCGTTTTCAGCACAAATCCAAAACAGAGCCCCATACCAGCTACTATGAAGAAAATTCACTCTATTGCAGCCAAAACCAGCACAGTGGCTCGGGCAGGGACTGGGCTGCGCTCCTGGGGCTCCCAGGTGAGGCTGATCAAACAGCCCATTAAGGCTCATTGGTGCAATCAGCCCCCCCACCAAGAGCTGCTTCCTTGTAATTCTTCTCTTAGTTTCTTTTTTCCTTCCTTTTCTACCAACTACAGACCTAACAAATACAGGTTGCTTCATTTCTTCTGTGAATGGCATCCTGTGTACACATCTATAAATAACACTTAAAAGGATAAAATGCTGAAAGTATTCTTCATACTTAAGGGAAATACAATTAAATGCTGTATTGGATATGCTGAGTTCTCAAGCGGCCTCTTGAAGAACTTTTTCTTAAACAGAGCTCCATCTGCCTGAATCTACAAATCAGCACATATAAGACCCTTCTTGTGTTCATATCTTTGGAGCTTTACGCTTACAATTCTGAAATCAAAATGCTAATCTACTTGCACAGCTGTACATCACAGAGGAAAATTCTGGATACTACCGAAAACAGAGGGAGTTTTGTTCAGTGGAGCTGAGATTTCATCCTTGCTTTTTCGCTATTCTAACAGGTTTATCCATGGAAGTTGAGGATGCATTTGGAAAGACTGATCAACACCTCCCGTGGGAGCCGAACTGAAAACAGAACAGTAACAGAAACTTCTGCATTCAAAGGAGGTTCTTGAGACAAAGTTGCAGAGAAGTGTAACAGTGACTCTTTCCTTATTCATTTACTTAGCTTAATACAATGCTTTTAAGATTCATTTCTCTCTTACTCATGCTCCATGTATTTGTCAGTCAAATTTTCCCAGTCATTAACCATTCATTTGCTATTCTGTAATTTATTATGTTATTCATTTTACAAGACAGGGCTCAAGGTTTCTTGCTTGTCTGTTCACGTAAGGCATACTGCTGTACGCCAACCTTCCTCAGCGGCCACTGAGCCCTGACTGACCTCCACTTACTGCCAGGAAACTTACCAAGAGGAGCACCTCTGTGCCAGAAACTGGCTGCACTGGTGCTTCAGGAATCAGCACTCTCTAAGGGCAGTGCGTACAATTTCATTTAGAAGTACTACATAAATACTTAACTGTTTTCACTCGTCTTCTAAAGCCACACTCAGGGTTATTCGTCCTTCCCCTTCTTCTCCAATACTGCTAGGTAGTTGGATTGATGCAAGCCATTTCTTGATTAAAATATAGGCTTTAATTTTAACAACAGCAATGCAGGTGGCTATAATCATACGCCCAGCGTCCAGTGGGAGAAATACAGGGCAACCGCGGCGAAGAGGAAGGAGGCAAGGAAGCCCCCCAGGATGCCCGAGACCAAGGGGACAACCCAGCCTAGGAGGCTGCGGGTATACGGAGGGGGCAGCCGCCTCTCAAAGCGCAGGTCCTCCAGGTCCCTGTCCAGAGCCCTCTTGCCTCGCACCCGGCCGCGCCGCCTGCCCTCCAGCAGCAGGGAGGAGGTGAGGTGCACGTTATGGCTGTACTCCTCCAGGCTCCTCCGCAACTCCAGGCTCCTGTCTTGATTCAGGTTTTTCCCCAGCTCCTGGGCAATATCAGGGCGCCCAATTTGGCGAAGGGCATGGGCCAACCAGTCCCAGGTCCTCACCTCTCCTGCCATCCCCAGCCAGTCCTGTAGGCCCTCCAAGCATCCCATGGGGCCACGTAAATCCCGGCGGCGGCGAATGGGGTTATTCTCCTCCGAGAGCTGCTCCACCTCCTGCTCCTCCAGTTCCTCGTTGGGCCCCACCAGCCACTCCTGGAGCTGGCGGCACTCGAAGGGGGACAACAGCTCAGCAATTCGGCTCATGGTGTGATGGCCCACACTGGCTGCCACCGCATCCTCGCATCGGCCGCCCACCGCCAGCAAGAGTAGGATGAGCCCCACAGGTGCCAGCATCGCTTGGGTGCCCCTCTGCATCAGGACGGCCCAGGTACGCAGAGTCCCTGTCTGACCTCACAAACCAGCATGTTCCAGGGATGCGTTCCCTGTTCCCTGGCTCATCATCCCATGTTCTCCCCAAGGGCTGAGCGGGTAAGTCGCCGAGGGGAGCTGTTCTGGAGCCAGCCCGACCTGCAGTGGAGCAGCATGTCTCAGTGCACAGGGGCTTTTCCTGAGGCAGGGAAACACCAGGGCAGTGGAGAGGTTCACCAGGAGCCGGCAGGTCTCACGGAAGGTGCTGACAAGGCCTGGACATTGCCAGAGCAATTGCAACCACACTCGTAAAAAGCAGCCTCAGGAGCACTAGCGAGCAGGAGCACTGAGGCCAGCATGGACAAACAGGGTATGGTGTGACAGCCAGGGCACCAGTTTGTGCAACATGGTGTGCAGGAAGGGTGTTATCATCCCTCAGCTCAAGAGGTTAATTCAGTCAGTGGTTGTCACCCTCTCAGAAGCAGCAGGGCTATGGTATCCACTCATCAGAAAGCTGTGTCTTACTCAGCAGAAGGGATGCAGCAAGCCCCAGAGAGCTCCCACGAAAACATGCAGCCGTCCAGATCTCTGGTAACAGATGTCAGTAGCGAGAAAAGCTGTGTGAGGTATGACCAGGTGGACAATCCGCTTGGCTTGGTGGCAGAGCTACAACAGGAGGTAGAAAGGCTAAGGAGCACCAGGGAGTCTGAGAAAGAGGTGGAACCATGATGTGCCTTCCTTCACACAGAAACAGGCACTAGAAAAAATACAAGATCAAGGGGATTCCGTATCCTCCCCCTGCCAGGCTGAAGGCAATATCTTAAAGCAAAGGAGCGAATGGAAGGAAGTTCACGCTCAGAGCAGCAGGTGAACCTCCTCCTTGCCCACCTCGCCTTCCCAGGTGCATCTGCACAACAGGTATGAAGCTCTGGATGTGGCAGGACAGTCAACAGATGATGTGGATAATGGTCCATCTAGACCAGATGTGTTGCCAAGGTCAGAAAGGCCCAGCCCTCTGTATCACAAACACCTCCCACAAGGAAGAAAAACAGGTTATAGCTGTAGGCAGCTCCCTTCTGAAGGGGAAAAGAGAGTCCAATATGCTGGATATGCTTCTCTCCTCTTAGGGAAGTTTTCTGACTCCCCAGGGCCCAGGATTAAGGATATCCCTAGGAAACTTCCTAGCCTGGTACGGCCCTCAGACTACCACCCGTTATTGCTTTTCCATGTGTGTGGCGATGAAGCCACAGCATGTAGTCCAAGGGCAATCAAAAGAGACTTCAGGGCCTTGGGAGTTGGTAACGGGATCTGGAGCACACGTTATTTTTTCCCCTCTCCTTCCATTTTTAGGCAGCAACATTGGAAGAAACAGACAGGCCCCAGTCTATTAATACATGGCTCCATGGCTGGTGTCACAACACAGTTTTTGGTTTTTTGACAATGCAGCGCAACTACTCTATGATTCTACCACTCTAACCTTCACAAGTTATGCTGAACTTGTCAAGAACACTTATCATCTGAGTTTAGGAGGTTATCTACGCGTTTTTCAATTTTTGATGTCATTCATTAGTTTTGGAGTTTTTTACTGATTTTTCACTATGTAGCAAATGTGGGATTTGTGATCCATACAGTTTACATTTCAGAGTTGAAGAAGTCAAAAAAGCGAGTGAGTGATTTTCCACATATATTTGTAAGACATCTATATACCGGAAAGAGTCTTACAAATAGCACTAACTCAACTGAGTTAATTGACTGAGAAAATGTCACTCATGACTTGAGTAAAGGTCTTTAGTATGTAATAAAGACATGGTTATAGAATAGAAAAAGTATAGTTAAGTTGGAAGGGCCATACGACAATCATCTAGTCCAACTGGTTATGACGGTTGGAAACCTCCCTCTCATTCTTTTCAAACAGTAACAAGATTATAAATTATGTATAAACTAGTAAGACCCACGCAGAATTAAAAAACGTGAGGGACAACCAGTAAGAAATATATTTTTCTCTAAAGCCTGCTAGTTGTAAGAAAACATAATTACCTTCAGAAGTATCGTCAAGAACTCTGTGTATCGTCACAGGACTTTGGGAAGCTGAAGGAACCTTGCCTCAAGGAGCAAATCTAATGAGAAAGGGTCCCGAGGGTACAGGGGGGTTGCAGGCTTGAAGGCCTATAAATAATATTACTGTTAGACTTCACACCCATTCTGCCATATAAAGACACAGAGCACAGCAAGTAAATTGGCACACCGTATTCAAATGTATATATTATTTCAAAATTACTGCTTCCTGAGCCTCACTGTTAAAGGTTCAGTTACTAGAGTTCTGGCTCAGTTATCTTCACCTCTGAATTTGGGGCCAAGTACATTACCTGAGTGACAGCAGATGAAGCCTGCATAAATAAGTGAGGAGTTATCATTGCAAAGAGTGCAATAGCTACCAGTTCCAGTCTTTATTTTTAAATTAAGTGTAACAGGTACTCTCCTCCAGAATCACCAAAACCAGATTAAGAAACGCAGCCTAAATGCACTCAGAAATACCTTTGTTAAACTGCTCATTATAAACCTGAATTGAGGAATCTAGACAAGAAGCACTATATTTGTCTGCACAGGACCACTCAGGGTAGTGTATGCTGTACCTAGCAGTATAGCTTCCACACCTAGTAGTATGACACAAAGTGTTTCACCTATATTGAAGCTCCACTAAACCACACGCAGTTAAATTACATTTCTATTATGACTTACGCAATACCCATACACCATGCCAGACCTCTGCAGGGAGAACTTTAGCCCATTTGTTAGAGCATTGTATTATAAAACTGTTCTAATAGCAGAAGGCTTCATTCAGCTCTTCACTTTAGGCCCTAATGCACAACATTTGTAACTGTTCATATTTTTAGTGTACTCAATCACCAATTTTATTATATCAGTGCCCAGAAAACCCCAGTCATTACTTTCGATAAGCAGTCACATAACTGACTTTAGATGGGTCTAGATAGGAAATTAAAAATAATCATGAAGGGATTTAAATAAGTAATGTGTAGGCTGAACCTAATTCTGATTTCAATTTCAGTGACTGTATACTAATTTAACTACATAGGCTTAATAGAGGTATTATGATTTACACCACCGCCAGTGCCCTATATTTCAAACACAGATCATAAATCCACACTTCATCGCTACCTAGGCTCTCAGGGCAACAATGAAAGTCTTTTTTCTAAAAAAGTGTATATACATATAAATATATATACACACAAACATACATACATATATATAAAAATAATAACCTATAGTATAAAATATAGGTTATCTGGACCTATAAAGAAAACAATGTGTTCCTGCTGCTCAGGTATAATGTAGCTTGTCTGTACAACGGAATGGTTAGGATTATAACTTCGTTAGCATATGAATTTACCTGTTATATGTAAAGAGGAGAAAAAGAAAAATCGAGAGTAAATTTAAAAAATGAAGTCAGGAAAAAAAAAAGCAGTTAATGGCTATGCTTGCAGTAAGAGCAATTAAAACAACTTTTAGAGAAAAAAATAAAAAAAGATTTAAGCAATGTAAAAATTATTGTTCTTATATTAAAAGACTCTGGCTTGTTTTTATATTCCTCATATCAACATCATGTTATGACCTTTCCATTAAAGATACTTAACATTTCCCACTGAAAACTCCACTTTTTGGACAGAATTTACATTTCTTGACTAAATTAAGTGAAAATAGATTTCCAAAAGGAAAACTCCCCCACGAAAATTTCAAATTCCTCTACTCTGAGGTCACTATAGAGTAGAAACGAAACAGAAAAGATTAAGAGACCTATGAAAAAGCATAGTCTACTTCTAAAAAATGACAAAAAATTAAAAAGAAATTTTATGTTTGTGATTTCATTACTTCTGACAGGGTACTTCATAAAATAATACTGCACTAAGATCCACTTTTCACTGTCACAACTTTTTCATATAATACAACTCCACCTCTGCAGAAACAAATATATGTATATTAATTAATATATCATAATTTGTGATTGATTTGTGATACTGACCTGACTATTTTAACTTCCTAACCCAGGTTATCCGCTTTTGATTTTTTTTTCCCAATATAAAGATCTTCAGCCAGCGACAGAGGCATGTCTTGCAACGAACATTGGAACCTTCTTCAAGTGGAATCGCAGAACTCTGCTCCAGCCACTGCAGCAGCTCAGTCTCATTATTTTAATCACTGTGCAGCATTTACAGTTGTCAGGAAAAGGGTTGCTTCCACTGGCTCCATCTGGCAAGCTGTTTGTCAGTTTAATGGACGTGCATTCCAAGTCTTCTTACGCCTGTGGCCATGTTTGAATTCATCTGCCTCAGTCGAATACCTAACAAGAGCAATTTAAAAAAATACATAGCTTAATGAACTATAAAGCTTGGTCTTCAGGGTTAATAGCTATTTACCTAATTAAAATGCTTAGAAAACTTTTTTCCAAGTTTTCTATGGTAATTAGCTTTTTGCTTTGATTTTTTCCCCCTTTTTTCCCCTCTATTAGTTATTTTTCTATGATCAAGAACAACTCTTGTTCTACAATAAAGACAGGAGTAAATTAGGGTGTGCACCTAATTATCATCCTCTTGAGATTTATAAATGGACGTAGCCCCAGAATGGGGATCTCGCAGGCAGAGTTAGCGCAAAGGTACACCCCATGAGCTCAGTGGTCCTGCCCTCCCTTTTGGGAACTGCATCAGCCCTCAGAACTTGTTCAAAATGTAACAGAACTGAATTTATGTTTTTCTAGATTTACAAGGGGGATTTGTGACTAAAACATTTTTACCACTCCAAACAAGAAGTTTGTCACTTCTTGCAGTTAAAGTTGCTAGCCACATACAGTCTAGTAAATCATGCGTACTTCATACATATGCATGCCTAATAATTTTGGGAGATTCACAGATTATAAGACGACTACACAGAAAAGCCTAGCCTAAATATTCACTGATTTAAAGGACAGAAAACAGTGTTTTAAAGAGAAAGAAGAAAAAAAAAATTAAAGAGCAGCAAAAAGTCAAAAAAAGAAAAGTACATGGTTTTGATTAGCTATTTTCATAAAGCATGCCATTTGAAAGAGAAGTGATACTAAGCAGTAATTATTTTTAAGATACCTATGCCTCAGTGGTAGGTAGCTGATCTATGCAACTATGAATAAGACTGCACTCTTCAATCACATTCTAGTTTCCAGCTACAAGTAAATCAGCTACCTCACAAGACAAAAGTCCCATGTTTTTGTTTTACACATGTACATGCCCACATACCAGTTTTAGCTTCAGCAAATCATTTGCCAATAAATTTTAGGGTGAAAATGGAGCTTCATAAGACAAATGTTTGCACTAATTGAAATGACATACTAATGTATTTTTATTGATCCTATTTGCCATTGCTTTTGTTTTACAAATTTTTTCTGTGCATTAGTATAACTAATACAAATAAAATTCATATTTTTTGAAAAATTGCAGTATCTCTGCAATTACCTCAGATACAAATTGCACACGTTTCATTGCCCTCATTAAGCCTGTAGCCATATGTGGCTCCAAGGATTAGTAACTAGGCAGTTAATAGGTAGTTTACTGTACTTTTCCAGTCTGCCTTCCAACTGTTTTGCCATCCCCTCACAGCTTCTTGAAGGAGTTGTAGCCTTTGCATGCTGACATCTCCCTCTTTCCCTGGCTGAAGGAATCACCTGTACACAGTTTCAGAAAATCCACAGTCTCATAAATCATCACTGATTTGCAAAGAAACCAGTTTACTTGGTTTAAAAAGCTTTCTTTCTAATTAAATGTTGCTGCATGTAGTAATGAACATTGTGAACCTGTAAATCATAATGGGCTATTAACAATTAATAAAGTATGAGAAGAGCTTTATTCCCTACCGTATTAACATAAAAGGGGTGTGGATTAGTAAATATTCTGTCTAGGCTCCTAGCAGATAGCCCACCAGCTCTCCAGTTCACCAGTAGTTTTGAGAAAGGGATGTCCTACATATTTGTAGGAAGCCAGAAACAGGCAAGACATTGAACTGTAAATTCCACTCGCGCTCTTCCCTCAAACCAGGGAGCCATAACCTGCCGGAGCTTTTGTTTTTCATTGCTGAGTGCTGTGTGGGTGCTACTTATGCTGGACAGCCAATGCTACAAACACGGCAGCAACATCCCTGCTTCTATCGCCTCAGAAGTGACAGCAGCTCCATGGAGGCTTTGTGTTGTTATTTAACAGCACTGTCTCTCTCGATATGGTCTACAGCATCACCTGCAGAGCTAGTAGTATGGGATATTTTATACCTTTACTAGCTTAACCAGGAAAAACTCACTTTGCATTTATTTGAAATGCAACTCCAAAACCTGCAACTCAATCCTGTTTCAAATTTGCCTATATACCATTCAAGGCTTTTAGCAGGGAAAATACTAAAATTGCATATTACTCCAGTAGATCATACAACATAATGAGATTCAGATCGATGGCAGGTTTCTACTTCACACTCTGATGACCAAAGCCAGATTTTTCCTGCTCAGTTCAAAGCTTCTTTTGAAGACAATTAAAAACAGAATTTATTGAAAAGGACACAGAAAGTAAAAATCTCTCCAAAGCATAGTAAGACATAAGACAAATACTGGTTTAGTTATGGGAAATCTACCCATTCAGCACCTTCAATGTGTTTTCTGGGCGAATAAACAAACCAAAAAAGCATGTCAGGATACAATTAAAAAAACAAACAAACATGGGTTTTCTGACCCATGTCAGAACAGAGTAAAAATACTGTGTCTATTGTACAGTAATCCAGGATGTAAGGCAAAGTTTGGAGTTTTTAAAGTCTTTGGTTAAATTTAATTGAAATATCCTATATACTCGTCTGTAAAATCTGCATGTAAAAGTCATTGTATGTGGCTATAAAAAGTCCATTAGATATATTAGATCGAATTGTTTGTAGGTATGGATAACCTGGAAGACATTTGTAACAGATGACCTGTTAAAATGCTGAGACATTTGCTCTTCTCAGAGTGAGCTTCAGTTTGTTGCTTTTTCAGCTATTCAGAGGGGCTGCTCCTTAAATATGATGCCAATTGTATTTAAGGTTCTAGTTTCTTGAACCAAGAAACTAGCTGCTGCAGAATTGAATACTGATGAAGTTAGAAGAGGCCTTTTAATTCTTAAAAGTATCAGGCATTAAAGCTGAACCCAGGCTGGAGCCAGAGAAATCAACAGCTACCAGAACATGAAGACAGTTCCAGGATGGCCTCAGTCCCTCTGACGTATCCTGCCCAGCCATCAGAGCAAAGCCACTTACAGAACAAAGCCAGCACCAATAAACCAGGCATATTCCTGTCTTCACTTGCATCTTCAGCAAATAAACTCCACATCAACTTACTCTGTCAATCCTACAGTTCATCCTACTAGCTTGAAACCAAAGGCCACAAAACAATGCAAGAAGAGGGTCCTCGTTGTTTGTGTGTTGGATCTGTACAATGAAGAAGAGCGGGGGACGGGTCAGACAGACTTCCAGCCTCATTCCACTACTTTCAGGTGTGTGAACATGAGAGAGGAGAATGGGGCAGGCCTTTTTGCTCGCAAGTGATTATTAGATATCCTCGTCAGGTATTTTCTCTCTACATCTCCTCGGAAAAGGATTAGATTCATAAAACATCCGAAGTTATTGCAAATATCCTGCAAAATCACATTCTTTTGGTCTCCAGTTAGCTATCAGTTAGGTATGCTCTGCTTACAGCACTGACAGATCAATAAAGGATGCGAAGAGCTAAGCTTTTGAAAGTGTACGGTTTTCCTTTTATTTTGGCAGTCAGGATCCAAAACAGCTAAAGCCACTGAAGCTTCAGAATTGCATCAAATGCAAATTGTCAGCTTTGGTACACAGAAGGTTAATACTGTACTTCTCAGCCCCGGAGTGATATATGAAAATATACAATCAGTGACTCCAGGAAACCCATCTAAGCCCTGCATGTACATTTTTCACTTCACCAACCACTCTGGTGGTAGCCAGTAGATCTAATTTCAGCAAGTTTGTGTTCCTGACAGCAGTCACATCAAATTACAGAATCTTCCAGACTTAGCTGGCACCTTCATCTCAGCCTTTCTATCAAATAATATGCCTGTTGCCTTCATCATGCAATCCTTAATTATCTGAAAATCAGCAGACTGCTGCTCGTGCCAGCAAAGGAAATGAGGAAAGAATAGCGTTCTTTCCAATGCACATGCCTGGACACCCTTCAGAGACATCTGATTTGATTGCCAGTAACAATATTCCATTGATGTTCTTTTTTACATCTATGGCTTAAGGCCCTTTTCCTAAAGAATTAGCTTACGCATGCACATATTAAAACCTGCATGATTTTTTTTTTTTTCTTGGTGACAGAGATGCTGCGAATTTTAGTTCTGATTTTCCAACAGATGCTACTTGGTGGATAAGTATGATGTGTCCCTTGGGCCACTATACTGTGGTGAAAAAAAAGATTAGGAGGATGGGTGAAGATTGTTTACCGCAGAAGAATGCTGTGCATAAATCTCACGGGAGGGAGACTCACAAAATATCTTATCCTAGTCCCAGGCAAAAGTGTTCTAATTTCTCGGAATCAGATACAAACCCCAAAGGGGATCAAGGTCAACACAGCAAACTAGGCGATCCATCAACAACCTAATTACATTCTATTGACTCAGAAGAAATTCCAGAAGCAACACAGATACCTCTGGATGCCGGAACAGTATCTATCAATTTCTGGCCACTGGGTCTTGTCATTACCTGACAGCTCCACTGCTAAAACCACTCCTTAGGAATCTTCTCCTCATTTCTTTAACCTGATTATTTAGACTGGATGCCAGTATATAACAAACTGCTCCAGGCTATATTCTATCAGGCTGTATCCTATAAGGGATTTTGTTCCTTGTAATATCCTGCTTTTCACTAGCAATGTAAAATACTTCAAAATAGCCTTCTTTGGAAACCACACAATCATATTTGCCTATGCGTTGCCATGCATTTCAGGAAACTTGTCTCGAGGGAAAGTCTGAGGACTCTTGTCTACCTTAGTTATAAAAGAACCAAACCCTCCTAACTTAACATATAAGGAAGGATAATAATTAAATATGTATTTTAAAAACCCAACAACCCACATCAAAAAACAATGAAAAAAACCCCACCCAAATTGACCAATCTACATCTTCGTCTTTTTTTTTTTTTTTTAATGGACATGTTAACAATTCATGTTATTATCTCTTTGGGACACAGATCTGATCTGTGTGACGATTTGTCCACGGAGAACTATCCCACTTTTGTGTACGTGATCAATTACAAAAAAAGCAATCATACTCACGCATGAGGAACACACTTTACAAGCGTTTGGTGCTGGTGGCTCAGCAGACCTGCTCTTTTCAAGGATGTCCACTGATGTACATTGAGGACAGCTGAAAAAGGAAACAAGAAAACTGCTGTGGAAAAAGAAAAAGAAATGGGGTATAAGGATTGTCTTTCTCTCACAGTCTGATGACTTTTCAGGGTGATGGAAGTCGACAGGGCTATTGGCAAGAAATTAATATTAAAATATCAAATAAAAGGTACGCTAGGTCAAGTCCCAGGTCTGTGAAGCACTGCGAGTATTAACTGTAAAAAGCACTCAATTGTCACAACTGTATTGAACTGTACACTATACATTTCTTTTTGTTTATTGCCTCATGCCACAAATATTCCCTAATTCCAAATCTCAGCCACATGCAGGAAAATATATTTGTGCTGCAATCTAAATGGACTAATAAAAACAACATTCAACCATTTGGAACTGAAATATTCATGAGATACTCAGGGAACAATGAAACTGAATTGCTTCAGCTATCCTAAAGGAACAAGAGTCAAGAAAACACAGGAGTAACTAGAAATTGTTCTACTGTGCCTTCAAACTTTGTTCTTTATTTTTCTTTTGCTCCTCTTACTTCAAATCAAGCAGCTTCATTCCCATTTAGTAGATACTACACCTGGCTACCCAGGTGTCTCACATCCATTTATTTAAATTTCAGCCTGTGGAGTTAAATTACTGTGAAAACAAAATAGGACACTACTCCACCTACCTGAGTGAGCTTCCTTTGCCACAGAATAGTCATCTGGCCAGATAACATATTTATGTGAGTGTCTGCATTTTCATGAGAGTCTGAATAAATAATGACATCAATTTTAAAAGTTTCCTAAAACTTAATGCTTAGGGTTAATCTTGGGGGAAATGCACATCCCTTGCTTGTTATAATTAAAAGATATTACTTTCTTGAGAACTAGGCTTAAGCTTCTTGAGACACTTATATTAACTGACCATTTCCTACTTTAATGAAACGTAGAATCCAAATAAGAAAACCAGTTTCCTAATTAAAATTGCAAACAGTATAACTAAGGTACCTTATATCATTATTCAAAAATCTGGGTCAGTGCTACTCTTCCAGGAATTAAATGGTTCTAGAAATAATGCACACCGTGGGCAGTTATCTTAAACTACTGCAGCTCTATCCCTTAGACCCATATGACATCTACAGCTAAAGAGGACACTATCTGTGCCTCTTCAGTATCTGTTCATCTGGGTGAGCAGGAAGTAATTTCACATGATGCTGCAACTGTTTATCATTCTCTATTCTCAGCATCTATCTAGCTATCTGTAATGGTAAAGATAACTGTCACCCCTCCTTTTTAATGGGTGTCCTTTTTCACAAGAGAAGATGGAGCACACTGGCAACAGGACACGAGAGGTCTCCACGTCTCCCATTTCCCACACGTATTCAGTTAACGTACACTTTTTCTCTCAATATTATACACAGGAAGGCAACTAAAACCTAAATACAAAAAAAAGCTGTAATCAGCCTGCTAACTCTGTGATACACAGAAATAAGAGAAATTTTACAGAAAGCAGAAAAACTTTTCAAGGAGCCTTTGATCTACTCTGATTGTTTCAGATGATGTTCCAGCTACCAGGACTACCCTTAATGCCTGCACTACAGCCTTCCTTCCCTCAGACCCTGTTGGTGTAACAGCCCGTGGTGCCCACCCACAACTTCTTTACGCATCATGTTAGGACAAAGGCTGCTCTGGCCGCAGCCAACCTACTCTCCTCCAGCTCCTTCCAGCTCTCCAAAGCTGCTCAGCTTGCACCACTTCAATGCAAAGCCAGCTCTCTGAAGCCCTACTTAGAGCTTCTGCATCAACACCTAAACAATATTTAAAGTCAGGTGCCATCCAAATTTCCAGATTATAAGCTTTAAGGCAGTTTTTGGCTCATACTTTGTTCCACCTTGGCTCTTTTGCTAAATTTATACTGTGTATTTTCTAGTGCTTAGGAATCACTCTGGGATTTCAAAAGTGTTTGAAAGATCTGAGAACGTGCAGCCTCTCCACTGAATGTTGTCTCCAAAGTAAGCCTAGCAAAATTGTTCTTCCCAGTTTCACAATTGTTTGAGGAATATTACGAGAAAAAAAACCACCATGATCATTTGTTCACCTTTTAGTAAAAAAAAAATTTGCATACTGTTAGTGTCTCCATTGATATAAGCACTAACAAGAGTTTGGTTTTGTTTTTTAGAAGAACATTTGCTTGAAAATAAAGAGTTTAAAAATTAAGAGGACTTCAAGTTTTGAGATAGTGAATAAATAAACAAAGACTAACTCAAACAAGTTTATGTTTCTGTTTTCTGAAGGCAACCTGGATAACAGAAAAGTAATATATTGTTTCACCTTTGTAAATAAACCATTAATTTGTGCATTGAAATGATTAACCTACAAGCCCTGATTGATTCCAAGTGTGTTTCAGCCTTGCAAGTTTTAAACATCTGCTTTTTTGTTTTGTGGTTTGTTGGGTTTTTTAAATATATAGCCTCTTTCCATGCCTATTATCAAAAAATCCGAATCTGGCTCAGTTAAGCCCGCTCAACTTTGTGGCTACTATTAACAAATATAAGTATTTATATTAGAATTTTTATTTAAGGAATATCGTAACAAATGAGACATATCACTTCAATGCTATGCTTTACACAAAACATATAAATTATGTGAACGATGCAGAAACTGACCAACCAGAAATTGTTTATAAAAATAGAGTAAGAAGGTACAAATAAATGAGAAAAAATTAAAACCAAAGTATAGCACTTTAAACAACTTCGATAATAATGTTTTACTACCCTTTAGTTTTCTGTTCTGAAATTTCATTTTTTAATTCATAATTTGGGTTGGAGAGCTGCTCACACCATTGGATTTCAAAAAGGTCTTGAATGATTCTATGTCTTGTAAGCCAGACATGTTCAATGAATAAACCTCCTAATACGAAGAAATTAATGACAAATTAAGTTCTGGCTCTCCCCTCTGGAGAGCACTGCTGCTCAGAAGTTGCTAGCAAACAGTGGTTATATTAAGCCTTTATCTATTGAGTTACTGGAGCTTTAGATCTGAATTTGTGCTATAGATGATACCTTTGTCTTTTAAGGTATCTTTCACTATTTTACAAAAAAAAGAGAAAGTCAGTTCTTCACAGCACATCTGGAATAGCAAGATACCTGTGTTGCATGGAAGATGATGTTCTTTCTCTGCCTCAAATCAACTCAATTAAACCATGATTAATGTTTGGCTCAGTGTTACATAAATTTGTCTAACAGCTGATACTACATAAATCAAGATGGCTGGGTGCCAACTCTCTTAAAACACTGTGCTCGGTGCATACCGCGCATCCCGTTCCAAACACAGGTTTGCTTCCTCTCTCTGCAGAAAATCGCTAATGTGTAGAATGAAGACCTAGAAACGCCCATTCCATCATTTCTATCATTTGCTATCAAACATGGCTAAAAACGCACCCAGAAATACGGTTACGCTACAAATTATAAGTTGCATTAATACACTTTACACTCTATTTGCTACTTCTTTAACTTGCATAATAACATAAAGAACACTAAACAAGCTGGAAGATTGATAAAACTCTCATGATCTTTCAAAATATGAATTCTAGATGTATCTCAGAAACTCTGATTAAAATTTCCTTAGTTTTGAGTCATTCAGGCCTATTGTTTGACTTGAGTCATCTTTACATGCAATCAAGTCATATATCTGTGTCCTCAGGCAAGGAATGGCTAATGCTGTGGTGATCTCCGCAGCAGTCCCCTTTCAAAAAAAGTAATAAACTGACTTCTGAGTATTTGACAACGCCAACCAGGAAGGATGCAATCATTTAAATTGGCTCTTCTAAATAATTTGCATACACAGGGGGAGCCAGTGTTCCAAGAATGCATAAAAATACAGTAAAATACAGCACACAACAACTTATGTGTTAAGAATTCAATCGTCCCCTTGCTGATACTGTGCAAAGTAATCCTTTTTAAGGGGTGAGGAATGGACAAAGTATACACAACTTTTTTAAATGTACAGATGCAATCTTCTAATTACAAGAAACTGTGAGTACCATCTCATTAATAATGGTTGCAGTAATATGACCAAAAGTCCTCTGAGCTAGAAAAAACATTTCTAGAATTATAAAATCATTAAAAAGCAAATGAAATCAACAAACAAGAAATACAGAGGCAACTTATGATGTAAAAAAATTGTAGCTAATTGACAGGGAGTAGCTAGTATACCTTTTGATGTATTTAATCAATATTCAATATACGGTTTAAAGATACTCACTGCGGTCAGTAGTTCCATACTATGCTCTATGGAAACAATTCCATGCTGTATGAAGCACAGTACTTGATGTAAAGTGTAATCTTCAGTATTCATGGTAAAGCCATCCTGTGTCATCTCTCTCGTCTATAATTGGGCAAGATCCAGACAAACGCACCCTATAATTAGAAAGGTGAGTCCAGCTTACACTTGCAATATGGCAGGCATCTATACATTGACTAGACTTCTCAATTACTTCCGGTGACTTCTCTGAAAATACCTAAGAATGTTTACCAACGTCCACACTTAGGTTTGAATTAGATATGCATTAGGTAATTCGACATTTGAAATAGCTGCTAGAATTGTTAGCTGGCTTCCTCTTCTCAAAAGGCCAAAGTAGCTGACAATGGCTAATAACTAAATATTTCATGTGAAAAAGGATATGCAGACATAATTACTGCTGCAACCTCATCAGACCAGCCAAGTCTAATTAAGTGTCAAGATAGAGTTACAAAAGGGTTATAAGATTTGCCTTAAAAATGACAACTCGGCTATGGTGACACATAGACAATAAAACTACCTCAGGAGCAAGAGGAACATGACTTTTATGTAGGTCTGTGAGTAATGTTATGAAAAAGACACTGTTCTTTCACATTATTCAAAATCAGTTATTGAAATTAAAGCACAATTGAATTATTAAACCTGTAGCCAAGAAAGAAAACTTGGTGGAATGTTTCCTCCTTCATTAACATATCCTTAAAGCAGTTAATAACCCTTTTAATTGTTTTTCCCTCCAAATCAAACGTAGGAGGCTCTCATAAGCCTTACCTCTTTCCATTTGTAATTATTTACACTTCTAATTCCTAGTAGATCCTACTACTGAGTATCTTAATTATTACTAAATTGATCATTAAAATATGAATCTCCTGTATTCTGTTTATAGGCACAAACAAGCCATACAGATAAATGAGAGCAGTGTGTTAGATATTCAGAAATAAAGACAGGTAGGAAATAATATTATTAGCCCATTAACTTTCTAGATTTCAAACAGCTTTCTTCATTCCACATAGCACTGAGACAGAGCTTTCAAGTTTTCATAAAAGTCTTGCCAGAGTAAAAAGTCTGTTTTTTATCTAGCTTTGGTGTACTATGTAAAGAGACCGTACATATCTCAGAGATGATGTCAGACTCTCAGGTATCAGCATGTAGTAAAGCAAAAGTCTGATTCTTAAGAATAAAAGATGTAAAGGTGACACAAACACATTTTCCATTCTGTTTATCGCCCTGCACGTATAAACCAACATTCTTCGTAATTTCTTCTTTAATGTAGCAATGACTTTTCCTCATTTGAGCAACAGCTCTCAAAAATAAAAGGCAACCAGAGCAGCATTACCACATCCTATTATTTCTAGAAGTGGCTGCCCATCTTGAGTTAGAACAAGGATCCTTCTTTTCCTTCCATAGAGGTCTGTCATTTTCTATGTATTTGTGCTGAATAATATTGATGCTTTTTAATTTAGAAATGTGTACTGTTTCAGCTCAATTTCTGACACATTACTTACCATGTAGAGAACAGAGCTATGCTAATGCTTGCTGTGGTAACAATGCAGAATTTGCTCAGATTTTACTATTAGGAGACACTAAACTCTTCAAGTGTGGCATGCTAATCATGTTCTAATTCTTCAGCCACCTCGTTCGAACTTTCCTCCATTCCTCCCCCTAAATCTGCTGACAATCCCATGCCACTGAATATTATTACAGTTCCTAGAACTGTTCAGGATATATTTTATCTTGCTCAGGGAGTCCTCCCAGTAATATGAATATGTACACGGAATATCTTAAACTGATTGGCAGCCAGTCACCTTTTTATCAGCCAAGACAGCTATTTAGTATTTTAATATCTTCTCTTAAAAATGCAAGAAAGCATGCAGAAGTTTAACACCGGCTTTAACCCAATCACAGTTACAAGTTTCCTTCTTACTCAAGCAGTGGTGTCTGTACTATGTGCTAACCAAATACCATTCAGCCAAGTGAAATCCCAGACTTAAAGAAATTACAGATAAAGCTTCTGTTTGTTTCAGTAGTATTTTTTTCTTTGTCATTTTGGATCAGTTTTCTGATATTTTGCTTTGTCACACCATCGGCTGGAAGGGATGACGTGACAGAATCACCGGCATAACGCACCCCACTCCTACTGATGCTTTAAATGAAGGTATTCAGATTTGCACTTTCACATACTAACAATTTTGCTGCCCTAGTAGAACACCATTTACCTTCAAAAGCATGCAGGCTGTTAATCTTTTTTTTTTTTTATCCTTTTAAAAAAACATGAGATTCACTTTGTTTGACTTTTTAGTATTACAGCTGCATTCAAGCTACAGTCAGTGCTACACAGTATTGAAAACAATCCTTCGTCTCATAGTCTGAACAGAGGATCAATGTATGCATCCTACAGTACCCCGATTATCTGCTGAGATAAGATAAGGGCATGTATCACCTCATCCTCTCCACTCCTACTGAAAAGGGCATCAGTGTGCTTGAGCTGGACTGCTAACCAGGGCGGTCAGAGACCCGAGCCGACTGGCAGCCCATAATCTGGTATCACCAAAGAGTGAAGGACTTAAAAACAGAGAAGTGCAAAGGGAAGTAACATGTAGAGTTTGTGTGTTAACCTGAATATATTTGTTTCCTTTCCTAAAACTTTTTTATTTCCAAAAGGTGAGCACGATCGGATCTTGAGAATCATTCAGGAGAGAGCAGGCGATTTCTGATTTGATGGGGGCTGTAATCTCCACTACATCTCAGAAAGAGACATTTCAGTTACCACTGAAATTAAACAATATCTAACAAAAGCCAAAGAAAGCTTAGCTCTAAGTGTAAGTTGTGAGTGCAAAATTCATGTTTACCCCTTGTATTATGCCTTCTCTTTTACTGCTTGCAAGTTTCATTTTGCTACTGATGACATTTGTTTAATTTTGGAGCATCATTCACATGAGTAGATTAAATTGTAGGAACTCTGAATAATGGTTTACACCCACATACATGAGAAGAGAACTGGCCTGTAAAACCACAATAAAAAAAAAATATGTCTAAATGACTTTCCAGGCTTTTGTTTCAATGGAACTTTGCCCATTCAAACAAGCCTACGCTGCTGGCCACGGCAATACAGGTAGCATGGTCAAACAGAAATAAATCAGAAAGAAAAGCTATTGGAGTGACACATTTCAAAGGCATTGCCTTGGCGATGAAGATTAATTTTGAGAATATTCCAGTAATTTTAAAAACTCAAGTCATTAAAAGAAAGACTGTAGATGATTATTTCTCTCAGTTATCATAAAAATCAGACTATAAATTGCCTGTGATGTTTATCATAATAAAATGTTTTCAGAACCACACAGGCAACATGTGAAATTCACTTACAGAAGATGTCTCCAAAAGATCGACACCTTAAAAAAAAAGGCAAATAAGTTTCCCATTGTCTCTGTTTATATGACAAATTGACTGCTTAAACTATTTTGCAGTAAAAGCCTCACTGGAGTGAAATTTTAATATTTTAAAATCTTTATAATTGTTCCTTATTTTTGGTGCAATACTCGGCATCTTTGCTGTAACCTACTGTTGCACAGACAATTATGAAAAACAAAATCCCAAACCATGAAGAATATTTTTCACATTACAGAAGCAACTATTAAAAAAAAAAAAATCTCTAGAGTAAAAATCTCCTAAGAAAATTGACAAAACAGTTTGGAAAGTTGGAGAAAATACATCAAGCCTTGAATATAGACATACAACTATGTTGTCGCAATGACCAAAAGTCATCTTATATAAATGCTATTTTGAGCAAGACATATGAGAATTTATTTAAATACTACCACACTACTAGTCTCCCACAGTCAAAACAAGCATTCTGTAATGCTGTGTAAGCAATGTGAGCACGTTAAGTATGTGAATTAACTGAACTACAGCCAGAAAGTGACCCTTTCCAATAATTTGGCTAAAGCATGAATAGAAAGACTACAATGTAAGACAGAGATATTAAACGTCAACATTTTGTATTACATGAACGTACTATGTTTATGGACAGCAAGTAGCCTTGAAGTGACTTCCTCTTTTGTGCCACACGGGTTTTCCATCCGCAGTTTTTTAACACCTAGCAATTACTATAGATCAAGCCCTGTCTTGCAAAATCCCACGGGACCTTTTAAGAAAGACCATACTTTTTATAAATTTAAGATCTTGTTATGGCTGTCAAACACCATCAGTCAAATTTAGCTCATAAAGCACTAAACAGGCTTGGGCTGCTAGTTATACACATTTGGATCATAAATTTTAAACCTGCCTTTTCCCCATTACCTATTTATAACAGGCAAAGATCTCACTACAAAAGAGATTAATAATTTGGGGGGTTAGCAGAAGTGTATTTTAGCAGAGTTTTTTAGCAGAGTATTTATTTTAGACAATTCAACAATTACTCAGGAGCTTTCCAAAAGAATTAAAAGTTTTGCTCCACTAATATCATATATTAGATGAGAAAGTTTCCATTTTTCTTCATTGTTAATCTTACACCTATGGAGCAATGTCTCTGAGGCCATAACCAAAACCAAAAATTTACTTTAATAAGCTTATTGTAGGGGTTCAGTGACACCCACCCCCATTGGTTTAGAGTGTCTCTTTCACAGAGAGGCTTGCTCTACTTTTATCTCACCTGAGTATAGATGTAAGGGAAAGGCAATTGTTCATGAGGGAACTCAAAATCTCTAATAAACTTATTTTTGTTGCAAAGAAAATAAAATCAGATCAAAGTCTATGCTACTAATAAAACCCAAGTTTGCTAGACGTACTTTATAAAAAAATTGTTTGTTTGTTTTTTAAGTAGGTGAGGGTTTGCCAATTTTATGAAATTATGCCCAAATGCAAGAAAGTGTATCAATCCAATACAACCAGATTCAAAAAACAGAAAAGACAATGGGAATAGCAGAAGTCCCTGCTTGTTTGGTAATATCTGGTGACATACCAACTCGGTAAGGAATTTATACATCCGAGAGGCGTCTGGGATTGGGAGAATGGAGGAGATTTAAAGTAAATTATGAAAATTTGAAATATTTATATTACAGTGAAGAAACCAAATTCAGCTTTGGAAGCATTTCAGTATCTGGCCAAAACCAGACTCTGAAACAGAGCAATTTATTCTCTGCTGTCATTCACTGCCTCTCCAATTAACGAGCTTCAATTTGCTTCTCATAGGAGTAAGAAACATGAAAGACAGCTCAGTGAATGACTGATTAACATGGAAAAGATCATTTCATGAAGATTATATTGTATTCCTAACAAGATCAAAAGCGTGCACTAAATTATTGTTATGATAATTACCTTTGGCAGAATTTGTCTTATTGTTAAAAAGCAATAATAAGGTATCTTAAGAGGCAGAATAATTACACTTAACTGCTGTAATTAATAAGTTAATTCTCAGGCAAAAGTGATTCATATCATAGGAATTATGTATCTGCTGCCATTTAAATTCATACTGCAATACCTTAATATAATTTAAATCAGGCATTGTTAATATTTCTAAACCTTTACTTCAATAAGGTAAGAGAACAAATTCAGTTTGGGAAAAAGACCATTTCATTTCTGCATCACTGGACTGGACTCTCTGAATATCAAAATATGCATATGTAATCCCAATGAGAAGGGAGGGAGAAGAGAGCAGAGGTTAATATTTGTACACACAGGTTTTGTGACATCAGTTTATTCCTTTCCTAGCACCTGTCATTCCAAAAATCTTTCTTCACTATCAAAGACGTTGTGCTATCAAACATTAATTCTTGTATTTCACTGCATGATCAAAAAAAAAAAATTCACAAAGGGAATTAATCTTCCATTCCGCCCTCAAATAATTTGTACCAGAATTTTTGATTTGATATAATTTAAACAATGAGTTTCATTAATTGCCTTAGATCTATTTCTCTCTGATGACCTACTTTGCTATTTTGAAGGGATCTTCAGAAAGCCAAAAAATGTCAGAGTGATTTCGGTCGTGTTTTTTAATAAATGGTTCATTAGAGTACTATGAGTATAAAAGAACTCCCAGACTACCTGCATTTTACTACCAATGGTCCTATATGATTTCTAAACGACACAGCACAGCTGTCAGTGTTCTTATTACCTACGAAGTCATTTAGGTCACCATTTTTCCAAAGATGATATACACAAACAGATTTTACAATGTCACAGCATGATTTATAAAAGACTTACTGCAAATAAAACCCACTCAGCTTGTTGGCATCCCTGATACTTCATGATTTGGGGATTCACTGGCTTCAAAAATGGCTTCCTCAAAAATTGAACACAGCAACACTTTGTTAGTCCTTCAGAAAGAGGAATCCCACTTTTTCAATGTGAGAATAAGTACTTTTTCTACTGTATTTTTAATACTTAAGTAAATTTCTTCACAAATACCCTGAAGTAAACTTTCAATTGAATGGATGATTTTTTTTGAAAAAAAATCACTCTTTGGCTATAGGAAATCAAGACTATTAGAATACAGTATTTCTTGAATATATGTGGCACTAATTAAATAATCAGAAATTGTTCCACAGAAGTACAGAAACCATTCCACACCTGGAACCGCATGCAACTTGTATCTCTAGGCTCCATTTTGAACTCAAATATTGCAAGTGAGGGCTACATCTCTTCTCCATGCCTTGCAAAGGTGTGGAAAATGGCAATAAAAGTCACAGTCAAACATAACATAGGTGGATGCAGCTTTATTTTAGCTAATTATCGTTGTGAGTTAACCTCCAATTAATGAGTTAGCTCACTCACAACCCCCATGGGATGGGAAAGAGAAAAGGAAGAGTGATTGAAACGAGAGATTGTTTCACTGCTTCCCATTGGCAGGCAAATGTTTACCCACTTCCAGGAAAGGAAGGGCTTCATCACATATAACAGTCACGTGGAAAGACAAATACCATAACCCTAAACGCTCCTTTCCACCAGCTTTTAATGCTGCCCATGACATCATATGGTATGGAATATCTCTTTGGTCGGTTGGGGTCAGCTGGGACAGCGGTGCCCCCTCCCAGCTTCTTGTGGACTCCCAGGCTACTTATTTTAGGGTGGGGTTTTTTTTTGCATAAATTTGTCTAGTTAATAATACTGGTCTTAATTTGATTTGACGGGATATGGGCTTGGGACTGGTCAGTCTATTTCCAGTGACACACATATTTACCTTCAGTGCCACGTACCCAGGAGACATTTAGGATTCTCAAGAGCATGCATAATGTTTTAGCACCCACCTGACAGGGTCACATTTATGGATTTATGATGCCATGCATAAAATCTTAAGGAAAAATAATGTCCTCTATCAAATGAAAAAACATGTGATTCTTTGTGGAAAGAGAAGACAGCTTATAAATCCTGATATATTAGGAAAATTTGTCATGATTTTATTCTCTTTAAAAAAAAAAAAGTTTGCTTAAAGATAAGTAAAATTTAAGTATGATACAATGACAGTGAGCAAAATAGGGTAATTGTTTCAAATCTTCTACTGAGCTTCTTTGATACACCTCTACAAAGGTAAAACAGTTATCCGTGGTCATTATACTCCCTGAAGTTAGAGATTGGCTAAGGATTTTAAAATGTTCTTGTTAGTTAAAATGAGAAGAGAGTACTTCGGTGATGTAAGAAAATATACCATTATTTAATGCATTTTCTTTTTTTTAAATTAGACTACCACTGTCAATTCACCTAACACATTCAGAACCTGTTAGGTCCACCATCTTGCAAATTTCTCTACAAATAAGTCCAACTTGTCTACACACAATTTCCCTACTAATAAGTCCTGTGAGTTTTATACTTGGAGGCAAGGCCACAAAACTGTTTTTCACAATATCCAGATTTCGTCAGTTTTAAAATAAATGACCAGTCCATAGTATACATGTGTTAAGAGATTGTTATTATTGTACTGTAAATGGACAAATAGCTAGAGAAAACTAAGCATTATTAGTGGTCTGTGAACCTTTGTTATCCATATATTGCAGGATTGTTACTACACCTTAGAGGAGGGAAAATATCTGAAAAAAATATGTATGAGTACAAGCCATTACAGTAAAAATACTTCAAACAAGTACAATGTAAAATAGTTTCTCAAATTAATATTACTAAGATAGTGGCACAGTACTACAAACTTAGTTAATCGTTTGTGCAGAAGACAACAGCATACCTAATGTATAAAGCATACGTATAAAGTCACAGTTTTATGAGGAGAGATGGAGATACAGGAAGTACATAAAATATATTTCTACTTTACAAGTTTCAAAGATCTGTTTCTTTGAAAAGTTTTTCCTTCTACAATACACCAATTATACTAATCAATGTCCTTCATTATTAATTTAGGCCATAATTATTTTAAGTGATAAAAAGTTCATAAAGTGCATATTTTTCCTAGCTTCACTTTTTTGCAGACAGTAAAAACCTGTGGCTCATTACGCTGTATAGATTGATTTGAAACTGAAGCAACAATTAATTCTATAATAACAAAGAGGAGTATTAATTATCTGCAAGAGTCTAAACTCTGCTAAATTATTATTTCCACCATAATTATCAGGATATACAGGCCACTGATAATCATCAAAAGCAATTAAGAACATCCCAAAACACCACAGAATCAAGGGATCAGGATAAATCTTTCAGATCCCTTCTACAAGGCTGTGACCTACCCAAGGGCCTACAGCAAAGAGATACAGAGAGTGTCCGTACTGGAGCTTAAACTAGTATTTGAGAATGAAGCATAGCTCATCCTCTGAAACTGAAACACTCTGAGCTCAGATTGGTTTGGTATTGAAGAACACAGGGGCAAATGAAAGCAGTTTTCATGTTTCACAGAATCCTTTTTGAAGAAAAAAATTTATACAGAAAAAATAATAATACCATGACTGTTCTCTTATTTGAGAGAAACAATCCTCTTTGAACAGTTTTCAGCCCTTAACCACGCAATTGAACACATGCAGCTTGCTTAGACCTTCTATAATCAGTGGGTTTGGAAACTGCTATTAGAATGAGCTGGGTAATCGAGCACACCACTCAGCTGGGTAATAAAGAACGCATCAAACTATTTTATCAAATAGATATACGGAAGAAAACAAACAAACAAAAAAATTCAAAACAATGAAAATCTTAGAAATGTTTCTCACTGTAGTACCACAGAGAAATGTGCCCTGAAACAAATTAGATGAAATCCCTATGAAGTCAAAATTATGTCAGTCACTGTTACGCTTCTGATAAGATTCCTTGCTAGTTTTACAATACCGAATTTCCCCTCCAGTCCTCCAAACTGTCCAACCAAGTATCCCCGCAGCTAAAATACAGATCCCATCTTTGCTTTCCTCCTTTGCAGAGCAGCCCCGTTACCTGAACCCTGACCCTGCTGCTCCAGACGTCACTGGTTAACCTCCCGGTTGAGATAATCAAAGACATATTTTTCACTTCAAAAAGTGCAAGTGAAACCACATGGAATACCATTTTTGAGAAACACGTGCCTCAAAATATAACAAGACTGCCTTGAAAAAAAGTAGGAAATATTTCAACCCTTTGCATACGTACATTAGAAAACCACTTCGTCCATTATGCTTCCTATCTGGAAAGGAGCTGCAAGCAAATATTCTTGTGAAAAGACTAGGACCTTTCTAAGCTGATTTGAACATACACTAATGAAAAGGTGGATGACTAATGAGCACAGGTTATTGATGAAGAACTTCTGCCCATCAGAGACAAGCCTGTATTCTGAGACTTAACATCATCTCTCCCGCTACAAAGCATGCTCAGTATTTGCTTTTGTTGTCAAGTCACATCTACAACTGGAAATAGGTGGTTTTCAGCATAAATATAAAAATATCTCTGAGCCATAGGTACAGAATTTAGTTCACGGAAAAGAGATGAGATTGCATTTTCCTAAAACTTTTTTTATGTGTAAAGAGTAACAATGATATTCACCTGTACTTAGATATTCTAACATTATTGTCCTCGTTATAACATTAGTGCTTGCCCAAACATGTTTCATCTAAGACGATGTATATACAGGTTTGCTAAAAACTTGCATTACTAGGAATCAGCCATACAGAGAAGAAAAAGACAGTATCACGCAGGTAGGTGACAGAAACCTTCTTATCAAAGAAGAGTTGAAGATGTGTCTTCTGTTCTGCTCTGCCTCAGTCGGAAGGCAAATTTTCTCAATGTCCTGATGTTCCCCTTCCTAAGATGCATCATCAGTCTTTGGTATTCTACAATCTGTTTATGTTATTTCTGTAACTGAACCCACCAGTTAAAGCTCTGACCCTCCAAGAACAAAATCTCTACCTAAACACTAGTAAATGAGTAGTTCTTCATTCAGTTTCTACTAACGTGAGCAGACAAGAAGGTTCCATGCTAATGCCTCAGCACTCCCTCCGGCTTGAAAAGGAACATTTACATTCTCAGTGTTAAACCCAAAAAATCTAGCTTCCAGATCTGGTGACCATACCTAAATCTATCACCAATAAGATAATTTCTTCCATTCAAATGTTGGAGTTTTCCTCATTAAAAATCCCTGAGAATCAATAAATACTTTTGGAGATAAAATAAACCATCTGTTACATGATAAATGAGGCAGGTTCTTATAAATACGATAAAAGTTTAAAAATCATAAAGGCTTCTCTACAGGTGCTAATTTTACTACTTGAATGAAATTAATAAGACTCTCCATAAAACAGCAGGAGATTCTTAGATTACATGAATAATCAGCAAGAAAATTTATTGTGGATTCACGAAGCACAAAATGTTTGTGTAATGTATGCAAAAGTGGTACTTTACTCTCTGCAGTGAACAATTCTGAGTCCTTATAATAGAAAAATATTTAATAGTTTGAAAACTCTTGAGGCATAGTTTTAAAAAGTTGTTCAACTATGATTAATTCAACTCATGACAAACTAGTAATGAAAGAAGGACCACCTTATTTTAATATTCAGTAGGATCCATTATTAAAATAACTATTTAAGATTAAACAATGGCTATAGAGACAACCGAAAATCCAACTTAATGTCTGGGGAAGTAAGTTTCAGGAGAGCGAGATTCACAAATTGGGTAGTACACTAATCTACAAAGCTGAACTGCTTTTCATTATCTGATATCCTGAAACAGCACACAGGCAAGTGATAAATTTAACATTTGAATACAAAAAATATTAAAAGTCATTTTCCATTGCATGTAATTGCAGCCATTCTGATTTTTTAAGGAATATTTTCTTTTAGGGTATTGTCCAATTAGAATGTGCTGCTTGCATAGCATATTTGGCTCAATAGCTATCAACCGACTTACCTCACACCTTTTCTTGGCTGCTGTACGTATAATGCATTTATTTACCTGACTGCTTATTACTGTAAACCTCATGTATGTTTTATGAACCATTTCGGATGAAGAAGTAGTAGCAGTAGTCCAAAAGAGGAAAGTCTCTCTCATTTGCACTGTTAAATTTTCAGCAAATTATGTCCTGAGAGAAACAGTGCATTGCCCAGCTTTTATCTTTTTTCAAAAATCTTTTATTACAATGTACCATGAAATGATGAGTCTGTGTTCAATACTTTACATTTTATATTTATTGATCGCTTCAATTAATTGCTTCTGTCATGTACTTTTGAGTTTAATTAAGCGGACTAAAAGTGTCGATATACTGCGGCTGTTCAACTGACTCACAAATGAAACTGAATAATACTTTACCATGACTAGTTATTAATGTTCTGTCAATGAAACAAGCCAGGGGACTGCATGGGTCAGGGAATTAGTAATAATAAGAGAACACAGAGCCTTTAATTTTTAGATTAACTGCTCAGCACAGATTAACAACAGATAAAATGACTGTAATCTAGGAACGCTGATTTACTATGTCACATGTGTTATGTGAAATGAGATTACTGATAACAGTTCCGTTTCTGGCATCCACACCTTGAAAGCCACCACCAAATGGCATCCTTTGCTAAGCAGGCTTACCCCTCACGGTGCTTAAAGACAACATCTGCTTCTGCTCATGTCCTGAACAGCGGTGAGCAAGCTCTGCCTAACTTTGGAACTGACTGAAAGCCACATGGCTGTGTCAGTACAGTGCTAAACCAAAGCAAACACGCCTTACAGGCAGGCCACAGATATTAGCTGGAGCTTCTGAGCATGAAAATATGTTCGTGTGGCTTTTGAGTTGAATCTGTGTCATATTCTGCAGGCCTAGTGTGGGCAATGACAATATACAGTGTGGATATATCCACTGACGGTTCAGTAAAGAGTCCTTGTTTCAAATAATTTGGGAACTTATAACCATTCACCCCATTACAGAACTGCAACCCATCAACATAAAGAGATTCATTGCTGCAGAGCATCCTGTACTTGTCAAGCAGAAAAAAAGGAAGACCTTTATTTATAGAGCTTCAACACCTCTCAAGAATATTAAATTGAAGCATATGCAAAGAAAGAGGCTATGCATGTTGGGGCAAATTGGTACATTTTCTTTGATAGCAACATAAATTGGACCACTCAGTAGATAAGGAATTGGCTGGATGGTCGCACTCCAAGAGTTGCGGTCAACAGCTTGATGTTCAAGTTGCAACCAGTGACGAGTGGCGTTCCTCAGGGGTTGGACCAGCGCTGCTTAACAACTTTGTTGGCAACACGGACAGTGTGACTGAGTGCACCCTCAGCAAGTTTGACTATGACACCAAGCTATGTGCTGCAGTCAACATACTGGAGGGAAGGGATGCCATCCAGAGGGACCTGGACATGCTTGAGAGGTAGGCCCATGCAAACCTCATGAAGTTCAAAAACGCCAAGTGCAAGGGTGCAACTGGGTCGGGACAATCCCAAGCACAAATATAGGCTGGGTGGAGAATGAATTCAGAGCGGCTCCGAGCAGAAGGACTTGGGGGTGTTAGTTCATGAGAAGCTCAACATGAGCTGGCAACATACACTCACAGCCCAGAACACCAACCGCATGCTGGGCTGCATCAAAAGAAGTGTGGCCAGCAGGTCAAGGGAGGTGGTTCTGCACCTCTCCTCCACTCTGGTGAGACCCCACCTGAAGCACTGCTTCCACCTCTGGGGCCACCAACATAAGGAAGACATGGAACTGTGGGATTGAGTCCAGAGGAGGGCCACGAAGATGATCAGAGGGATAGAACATCTCTCCTATGAAGACAAGTTGAGACAGTTGGGGTTGTTCAAGTGGGGAGACCTTATAGCAGCATTCCAGTACTTAAAGGGGACCTACAGGAAAGCTGGGGAGGGACCCTCTATCAGGGAGTGTAGTGATGGGACAAGGGGTAAGGATTTTGAACTGACAAGGGGGAAGATTTAGATTAGATGTTAGGAAGAAATTCCTTGCCATGAGAGTGGTGAGGCACTGGAACAAGTTGCCCAGGGAAGCTGTGGCTGCCCCATCCCTGGAAAGTGTTCAAGGCCAGGCTGGATGGGGCTTTGAGCAACCTGGTCTAGTGGGAGGTGTCCCTGCCCATGGCAGGGAGTTGGAACTGATGATCTTTAAGGACCCTTCCAACCCAAACCATTCTAGGATTCTGTGATCCTATGCAAGTTCTTCTAGAGTCATCATTTGAAAATCATCTGGACACATACTGTTGCTAATATCTAATTAGTTAATTTACCCTAAACCATGGATGCTCACAAATTGTTCATGACTGACCAGAAAGCTTAAAGTGAAACTTCATATGTCAGCATTGCAGGTTATTCATGAAGTTGCTGCCAACCATTTTGGGCATCAATATGCTAGCAGACCACCCTTTCCCAGGTTTTCAATGTTTTCTCTTTCCTACATGGAAGGCAATTTGTCATTTATCAACTTCCTTTCAAACTTGCAAGCCTCTCTCCTTATCAAAAGACAGCATTCAGCTACAAATGTTCCTAAGCCACTTAAATTTGAAAAAGCTGGCTGACTTGGCTCTCAGAGTATCACAATTTTCTCAGAACTTTGGAAATCTTCCTTTTTACCAAGGATTAGTGTTTACATGCCTCTTCTCTCCAAATACCTTATCATGCCAAATCTCCTTTTAATTACTTCAGGCTTTTATTCCCCTACCTCCTCACACAAACCTATGTGTATATATGTATATTTATCCATATATAGGTTTACTGGGCCTTATCTAATGCAGATTTCCTGTAATACCTTCAGCCATTTTCTCCCTGACTGGAGGCAAATCAGCCTCGGTAAGATTTCAGTTTACTGTTTAAGGACACACATTAACATTGTGTTCTGGTCAAATAAAATCAGACCACCTTCAATAATAAAGCACCATGTTTACAATATATAATTCCTACAAAAAGATGGGTTACACAGAAAGATAAGATTCAATAACTTGTAAAAGATTTATATTTTAGAGTAATGTTTATGTTTTTCATATTCTCTGCAAATACAAATGCAAGACACGAATCATGGCCTTTAACTTATTTCCCTGGGTTTTCTGAGACTAGATCAGATGGAACATTTCATCAGAATCCTTGAAATCATGCAAACAACAAACATGAGCATCTGCATTTTAAGTATTAACTGCTAAAGCACCATGAAAACCTCAGCACTGGCAGATTTGCTCTGACTTCTCTGCCAAAGGGTGGGCTTCACACCCTTTACCCTGAAAGCATTCCACACAAGAGAGAAACGTGAAATTTAGCTTTCATAGCTGAGAAGCATATCCCAAAAAGCCTTACCACCATTAGATTTAATCCTGGTAAAGAACATGGTAATTTCTATGCTACGTTATTTATATATGAATTAAAGAGAATATTCAGTAGCCCAAAATGCAAATAATTATATCCACTCTTCCAAACAGCTATCTTTAAATCCTATTAATGTTATCTCAGCATCTGCAGATGTGACATTATCTACAAACATACACACAAACTATGCATCATGATGGGTTAGTTCCATCCTTTAAAGGCCTGTTGCACTGGGTCTGATTTTTATCATTTAACGTCTTTAGTCAAATCTTTATATAGGCATTTAGAAAAAAAAACCAGGTTATTCCTTAATAAATAATCCCATTTAATCACAAAATCTAAAATATGTATGTTAAAGGGGTGGCTAGCTGTCTACCTTTATCTACAGATAGACCACTCTCAAGTTTTTGGCAATGTCTACACTGGGAAACGTAGAACAAGTGCAAGGATTCCCGCATTTGAGTTCAGCCAGGCTGGTAAATCTGGAAGTGGTATTCACACAGTGCTGTGCCCAAAGCTCGTTCTCTGAAAAAATGCCCAGGAAGATAACAAAAAGAGGCAGCCAAATGGTATGTACAGCGCCCCTGAGAAAGATCAAGGCTTTAAAAGCACCAGTAACCACAAAAGTAGCAGACAAAACCTGAACCGTGGCATATAAGGTAAGAATTGGAATACAATTTATACTTTGGCAGAGTTTTAACTTCAGTATCTCCCTTTTCTGCCCCCTTCTACAACGTATCAAGACTTTTGTGGGTGTGATGTGGTCAAATTAAAGACTGTACAAGCCCTTTAAAGGAAAGAAAATAGGTCTAAAGACTGAGGATTTTATAAGCAGCGTGAGATTCCAGTCTCTAAAATCCCCAGGGCCACTTTGAAAATCTCAAGCTAAATGGTTAGCCAAGTTACTATCTGCTTTTCTTTCAAACTGCAAATCCCAGTTGTTCTCAGAATTTCCTAATGCGTAACACGCTTATCCATGAAACATAAGCTGTGGTTAGGATGAAACCTTTGCCCTGCACTCTCTCCATAGATACAAACTCTCTGTCAATATCCTATAGTACTACTACCATTCAGCTTCCATCGTGTTTAGGAGCCACTGTACTTCAGGATTTAGGAGGCTTCAGAAACCGGTTTTTAAAAGCATTTGCAGCAAACTCTAATGTAAAAAGCATCGTTGGTGTATTTCAAGTTTTTTAATATGATGTAAAAGAATGTGAGGTAGTTAGAAATACAAAGCGCTGTGGAAAGGAAGCAGGCATTCTAGATAAAAGTACTTAAGATTAATTTAACATGCACAGGATTTCCCAATTAAAACTTTCACATTAGCACTGCATTTTAAACAGTTAATCTCCTAATGAGACATCCCCAGCAATGAGAAGTGAATTGCAGGACTGAATATGGCCCTGAGGCCTGCATCTGGAAAAGGCTGTACTTTGTAAATGCTGGATTTATGCTGCTTGCTCAAACTCTGCAAAGGAAGAGCTGCACTGCCACCTACTGTCAAGACGTCTTTTCCCATCAGGAGCTGCCGCTAAAAAGTGAGAAATCCATCGTGCCCCCTCACAAAATACTGAACACTGTTGACCAAAGCATACGCAACAGAAAATGAAGTAACTTAATTCTTCATGCATGCAAATCTTAGATATTTTTTTTTACTCTGGTAGCTGAAAAGGCCAGATGTTTGTTGTTGTCGTTTTTTTTTTTCCTTCACAATACAATAAAAGCAAAAGAATGCCGTGCTGAACAACGCGGGAGAGCCTATGCAAAAGTCTCTTTTTTCTCTTTCTCTTATTCCCAGATCTCCACTGTCATACCTTTGAATCCTGGCTGACCTGCAGTCATCTCAGCTAATGATACTCCGACTGACTCATCCAAGAGAGGTATGTTGCAGTTGACTTCTTCCCTTCCCTTGGGGGCCAAAGGCATTACCTCGGTGATGCGCCTGATCTCCAAGAGTCTAGATGTGAAGGAGTCTGGCATAGCGGCCCATGGCACCGCTGTGGAGATACTCGCTTAATTGAAAACAAAGTTTTACTGCAGTTTCCTCTCAGGGTCTTTTTTGACAGCTAAATTTGCAAATCAATTAATGTACCCAGAACAGCTACTCCTGTTCCTAGTAGACGTACTCGCTACCAATTGCTCATGAAATAAATTTTCATAAGTAGCAGAAAACAAAGGGAATTAATATTTCAGAATGCAAAGAAAGAAACTTAACTAATAGCAAAAGAGGAAAGACAGAACATCAGGATAAACGAGTATGTCAGCTGTGCTCTCTGTAAATTCCAGCCAACTTGATCAATTTATCTAGGATTTAAGAAACAGTAGCAGATAACCAGGTGTTTTTTCTGCTCTTTACCTTAATTGTATATACAAATAACATGATAGATATTATAGGAGGGAGAATCCCCATCCTCATGTTTATAGCTGTTTGGCAACATTAAAGCACAGACCAATTCAAGCTGCTGCCAGGAAAATCACAGAGTTACACATCATCTGTAAGCACCCTGGGGGGAAAAATATCTCCAATTCAGTGTATGTCAAAGGTGTCTCAGAAGGCTGAAGTTGTGAGCACACGCTCCAAGAAACATATGCCTTTCCTACATTACCATCAAAATAAGTCCAAAACAAACAAGATAATAACTTAATTACATTTTCTAAAGACTAGACTTTTTCTTTACCTTTTTTTTTTTTNNTTTTTTCTTTTTTTTTTTTTTTTTTTTTTTTTTTTTTTAGTTTGCAATTGACAGGAGCTCCTGCAACTACAGAAGGGGTGAGATTCACTTGTTTAATAACCGGGGAAAAAATTTCAGACATCTTGACACTATCTCTCTTCTCCTCTGCCTTCAGGCCTAGCAGTACTCCACATTTCAAGTACAATACAAGACAGCTACTAAATTTGTGTGTCTCCATTCTCTGCCTTTTGAGATACATAATATGGTCACAGCACCAAAGGGTTTATGCGTCTGGACCCTAGAAGAGAGCTGTTTCTTTTTACAAGCATAAGTAAAGTACAATAATCCTTGAGAAAACATAAATTTCCATACATTTGCACATGAAAAGTCTCCTTTCACTTTTCATTTATCAAGAGAACAGTTCTGAAGAATTAATTCTGTAAGAAATTCTATTCTGTTGCCCTAAAATTAAAATCTTATATTTTTCTGTTCATCATTTTATATGCCGTAGGGCTTTTACTGCAAATAAATTCAGAATTTTGTCTCCATTAAGAACAGTGGCAACAGAGGTAATAAAAAACAAACAACTTTTTGTTCTGTCTTTGTAGAAATGCTACCTTTTCTTCCCACTGGAAATTCTTAAAATATATTCCTTCCAGCAACAAGCCCATGTGATAGGTTTTATATGGCATATTATGTATCATTAACAAAAGAAAGTTGTACTTTACCTATTTCCTTATATCCGCTGTGTTTAAATTCATCTAATGGAGCTGTTACCACCAGGAATAGTAGATCTTTAAGCCGTCTCTACAAAAGCCCTTCAGGCAACAAAGTCAGTCTAATTAATTATATGTTTTCATCTTGTCTTTACACAAAATCGTCTGACAAGAGAAAAACATAGTAAGAGAAGACCAGGAACAAATCTTTGGAAAAATGATCTGCCCCCCTACACTTTCTGTAGCTGCTGTGTTGGGTTTCATCCTTAGTAGGCCATGTCATCACTATTCTTGGCCAAAGTCAGTCGTGAGTTTTACCTCTGTTTGCAAAAGCTTTGTCCAGGAGACACATCTGAGCAGAAATGTAAAAGTATTCTACAGCTTCTATAGAAGCTTGATGATCTATAACACAAGTATTTAATCTGTCCTTAGTCCAAAAGCATTTTGGATTGCTACTGTGAACCAGAAATACTGAATTTCTTTCTGTATTTAGTTTCATAGCACTGTTGTTTTTTTTTTTTTTTCTCTGCTCTTTTCTGTTTCCTGTCCTCTAAACTGACTCTCTTGGTATCCTTACCCTTTACACAAAAATCATCCAACTGTATTTGAGCTGAACCTTCAAGCCTACAATATTCAGATGTAGGAAAAACAGGCTGTGCATTTTAAAAATAAACTAAAGTGAATATGAGAACCAATGGAGGGCTGAAAAAAACCAACAATCTATGGGAAAATAATGAAGATTGTTTTGACAAATTAATAATTTTAAACATAAACAATACTTATTTCCTTTTTGTTATTATCGTTTGTGAAGGACCTATCCTGCAATGCGTTCTGATTTGCAAGTTGCAGTTCTTCGTACTGGAAAAGCAAAGACAAAGGCCCAGACCTCAAAAGCTATAAATGTTGTGAGCTGATGGCACACAATAGCCCTATTCTAATAGCAAGCAAGAATAAGGAAAATGCTGATGTACTTCAATGCAGAACCAGAACTTCTACTGTTTGCAGTGAACTGGAGGATTCACTTAATGAGCAAGCTTCATTAACATACAGCAGATACGTGGCTATACAGGTTTACAGAATAAACCTCTGGCTCTCAAGCAGAGATGCAACCTTTCAGAGCCACTTTGTGACAGAGACTGAGTGAAGTACTACCCAGCTTCCTGCTGATGAATGACAGGATGTCCGAATGACAACATGGCAGCTTAACTGAGCAAAATAAAGACACAAACCCTCCAAAAGACAGCGGTTAACCACGTACAGAGAAACACGCAGGCTAACAAGAATGCCATGTTACAAGGCTTTAGCTGTAGTTTTTCACAATATTTGTTCACTATTAATAACCTGATCCCTGCTACAGTAGTGAGCACCGCTGCCAGCTGTGATGGGTGAATATACTGGATAACCAGCAAAGCTCTTTCGTGTCTTTCTGTGCTCACAAACTGTATTACTGTCTCTCTGAGACAAAAGCTGGAGAAATATCTGCAAGATCTGCATACATAGTTAGATCTCTGCTAACTAAGAATTTAAAGTTCTCTTCATTAAATACCCAATGGCAAGCCCAGGCCATTTAAAAGCACATCTTCCTGGAAGAAGTAGCATAGCCAGCCAAAGTATGGAAAGAAATGAAAACCATTCACCTATTACACAGCGTCTCTCAAACTACTTGGAGATTCAGGATAGTGTGAGGCAAGTAGGCTGTTACAGATCCTCCAGTTCTGCCCAACCCTAAGGCAACTATCTCACCTCCAGATTGGCACTGTGGATGCAAGGAGGACTGCAGCAGGATTTCTTGCTCAGGAGCTGGTATCTGCTCAGAAATTTCATTTTAATGTTCCCTAGTTATTTAGGCTTCAGCTGATTAAACAAATCAAATAGATAGACTAATACATTCAAAACTAGTGGTAGACTTAGTATAGAATAATATCCTTCATTTGATAGCAGATGATCTTTCTATTTTGATAAGGAACCTCAATGCAAAAAAAAAAAAAAAAGCAACTCTGTACCCAGAATGCTTTACAAACAGGCTTTGTTGGTTTCTGATCTCTATGATGGTTAGGAAAAAATAAATATGTTCATGAGCTGGAAAACATTCCTGATATACAATCTATTTTCAAAAGGAAGAATACGGCTCAACCCTAGACATAAACATAGTTTTGCTGAAGTAATGTCTTTAAGTAAAGGCAGTAAAGCTTAAACCATCACAGTTTAAGGAAAAACACTTTTTTTTCTTTTCTCTCTGTACTACGCACAGGGAGTTGCAAAGGTACCAATGAATTGTTCTTGACATTAAAGAGAAGACGATCAGTAAAATGTTCTTCACGTTTTCCAGATGTGTGCATTATTAGTGCAAAGCAACCCGAGGTACATATTAACATTACCTTTGTGAATACCTGACAGGTGTAGAGCGTACTTGAAAACTCTGCCCCCGAGTTCTTCCAATCGCAAAGAAAACAGAAGTTGAGACACAGAAACAAAAATTCAAACTGAAACCCTGCAGCTTGGAGAGAGGATACCGTTGAGCTGAATAACACCTTTGAAGTGAGACAAAGTTAAATTGGTATTACTTATCCACATACAACAATTTTATATACTGATTATGCCTTCAAAGTGCTTGTGCCTGGTTTTCAGCAGTGGTTCTTACAGTCATCTATGAAGCACTGCTGCTCAACATAAGCGACCCTCAGAGGTCCATCTAATCCTCAATTATGTGAAAGAGCATGTTAGATTTGAGTTTAATAAATCTTCATTACCGTACATGGTCAACAGCCAGACTTTGTTTCAAGATTTACAACTATATTTATGTGTAACTAAGCTTATTTGCCTCTTACTTGGGTAATCATTGGTGAAGGGCGTGCTGGTTAGATGCAGAACACTTGTTTGTTTCTGACTGAGTTAAATAATTTCAGATTTGATATCAAGTGAGCCACTTGATTTCTGAGTTGCTTTCTCCCTCAGCTCTATGAAGCTGCACGCGACAATTAGGCTGGCATTCTGTTAAGGCTTTGCACTTGGTGGCACAGGACTCCACAGCTACGGCAGAACGCTTTACCAAGCGTTTTCTCCATGAAGGGAAGCTATGACTCTGTTTACTTGCCAGTTGAATTATTAAGCTTCTGGCTGATGTTTCAGTCAAGTGAAGAGGAATTTTAAGAACAATGCAAACTGAAAGAGCTCTCAGGCTAAATAAATAAATAAATAAATACTACAGTCTTTAAACAAGCAAAGGAAAGGAATCATAATCTCTGAAGAGATCTTTCTTACCTCTAAAAGCAAACTAAATATTTCGGAACTCACAGCACAATGAGGTTAAATAGGTGGGAGCCCTCCTCCTCATGCTTGAGAGAGATGCATGGTAAGATTATTCCTCTTTAATGAAGCAGCATAGGATGACCCATCTTTCACCTTAAGTGGATTAATGCAATCCCCTCTACCCTACGAATCTGTGTGGGGTACAAGGCACGAGTACTTTTTGGAAAAGAGATGAACCATAACCAGGACTGACAGAGTACCCGAGACTTTAGGCTAACGTCTTTATGTCTCATTCCTCCACCTTAAAAACATTCTATTATTCTTGAATGAATACAGTGAGCATCAAGAAAGCTTGCCAGAATTTCTTCTAGACAGATCAATCACATTATTTGATGTTATGGACAGAAAGACCACAGATTTTCTGCTGTACCATATATGTGAATAAAGGCTAAAGGTGCCAAGCCACATTTGCAGATTACTCAAAGCACATGCTTTCCAGAAGTTCCAAGTGTTGTGTTCTGGCTCTAATACACAACAGGAAATCAAAGCAGAAATACCCACCGAAAATAAGACAGTGTTAAGAAATGTACTGTCACTTACAAGTCAAATAACCTTGAAATATGCACCAGTCTTTTTATACGTGACAATAGCAAACCAAGAACTCAAGGTGAGGTGAAAAGCCTCATATTGACAAAAATACCTTCCCTTCAGCCTTTGCATTAAAGTGCTGATCGAATTTTACTCAGCTAAACAGAACTGAGAAAACAGTACATTATTTCAACAGCATCCCTCTTATGAGAAGCTGCTGCAGTGGGCAGAGTGAACTTAAAGACTTCTTATGCCAGAGAGCACAGCAGCAGCCAGAGGAACTCAGTGGTACTGGAGCAGAAAGAAACAAAATACGATGGAGAACACATAGCAACCTGCTTCTAGCGAGCCTGGGTACAAATGAAGCTTCTTGGTCTGCTGGCAGGAACTCCTGGAACAGGCAGCCAGGTACCACATAACCTTCTGCCGGGGTGAACCCCATCCCGAAGCCCATGGAGAACCTCAGCCAGGCACCCTACCCTGGCCCTTGCACCTCACTTCCTTAATTTAACCCATGGTTTTCACAATCTGCACACACACAAATTTTCTTTTAGCATCTGCTTGCTGTTCATAGGTTATAATTATTTTTATAGGTGTCTGTGTATGTCCAGGTTAGCAGCTATTACAAGCAAGAAAACATATTCTATGCTGGAAGAGCAATGGAGCGTTTGTTCTCCAGCAAGACAAACAGCCAGGCTCTGCTCTAAATAATCCAGGTGTCCATCAAACTATTATATGAGAACGGTTTATAAGTAATTGTATAAAAAAAACTGTTACGCATAATCAAATATATTTTTAATCCCATCAGATCCTCATATAATTCTTTTAGGATTAGTTTTAGATTTTTAAAAACATTACATTAAGCAAAGTTAGTGAAATGGCATTAATTAGCTCCATTTGTTCATTTTATGAAGCTCTACAATACAGCATTTTGCAAAAATGAGATACAATGAAGGATGCTGAAATGCATGAATTGGTATATTAAAGATGTTCTCATTGCTACCAACACACTTTAAACCAAAATTCACTGCAACCCTATCCCAGAAGTAGCTATCAGGAAAGAAATTTCAGTGATACTTTACGAAGCTCCTTGTTTAAATTTTTTTCTTTTTCTCCTTCCTTCCCTTGTACACACTTATTTATTTACCTTCCAAAATACCTTACAGCAAGTCAGATAGACTTAAGAAGTACTAAGAATTACTCAAGATAAAATCTGTCCTAAATCTGCAGGTTCAAAAAGTTCAGTAAGAATCTGGACATCTGAATCCTATGATAAGTGTTGTATTATTATTTTTTATTATCAATATTACATATGGTTTTTTTTATTAATGTAGTATTCCTGTATCATATACAGGAACAGGCCCTATAGCCCAAACCAACAGGGTTTGCCAACACCAGTGTGTCAATCAACACCCCAAATAGAGATACAGGATTTTCTACCAAACGAGCTACTTTGCTGGCATGGCTTAAAAGAAGTACCCAATATTTACAGCCACAGCTATGTCAGATGGCAGAAAGTAAAATGTGATCTCTTTGTAATAGCGTGCAAGAAAAAGACAGTAGTTTATAGACAACTACACTGTATATCTGCATCAACAAAGGGGCCTTTGGTGGTCAAGCCTACACAAGTCTACAGAACGTAGGGAACTTCACAGGGAATTAGAGGAGACAGAATCAATCCACGTTTAGGAGACTGTAGGAGCACACGGGCTTTTAGTGTGAAGCAGCTGACATACTGAATTTGATACTTTGTCCCACTGTATTATATACAGAGTAAATTGTTTTAATATCTGGTTTTAAGTCTTCTTTTGGAAGGGCCAAAATCTCTTCTCACAATACTGTATGCACACAGCAATATGAGAAAAGAAAACCATAATGCTCTGCACCGAACATAATTAATGCACATTTAACATGGAAGTTATTATGTAGTGACAATCAATTATTAAAAACACACATTAATTTTCTGTCCCTTTCCACATGCTAATTAAATAACATGCCTTCAGAATTTGTGTTTCTATTAATGCTTCTCATTTTGAAAATAAGAACCATTCTTGCGAACATGTCAACCTCTGCAATGGTTTTCAGATGGTCATCTCCTGAGAGGCAGGAGACGACAGATGCTAATGCACAGTGCTTTTCTGTTGTCTCTTTTCTTAACTTATTCACTTGCATGCATTTATGTGTCCTGAATCATCATGTAGCGGCATTACAATTAGGAAGGACTAAGATGTCAACGAATATGGGCTCCCATTTATTAATTTCCTTTTTTATACAATTTCCATGTTAACTGCGCAGAAGGCTTTAAAATATCATCGTCTTATTGGCTTCTGTAGAGTTGAGAAAAAATAAAATGTATAGAAACACATTATCATTTTCTTGTTCGTTGTGGCAATATTAAAGGCGTATGTAGAAACCATTTCTTAATATAGGACCACAAATTAAACTGCACTGGCACCACTAAGCAGTAGCAAAAGTATTGGCAAATATGCATTCAGTTATGGATGCATCATGATGCATTTGTGACTATTTCAGTCACTTTCCATAAACATTCAAATGAACACATTCATCTTCACGCAAATATGCATTGAAAAAACCCAAAAGTGATGTGAGTAATGATACGGCCATGCAGCTGCATAAATCCTTATGTTAGATTTGTTTGTGTGTATTTTGAAAGCTTTTTGTGGGTTTATGGTTCACCTGGTCGCAGTAGAGAAAAAAACAGTATGTAACTTGCTATTCAATAGATTATTGAAATACAGGCAGTCCAAAGATAACTGATTTGTTTTAAAGCCAATAGAACACAAAAGAGTAGATTGAAAGTGGTAGTAGATAGGTGCTCTATTACTCAAATTCAGTTGCAGTGGAGATTTTAGTTAGGCAAACTATAAACTGACAAGTCAACTTGCTCTGAGATCAGGATACTACGGTAACCCAGCTAATAATGACTTCTAACATTTCTTTCAATGGTCCCTGACTTTTATTTCACCTTCAAGCTTGTCTTTTTATATCATATTATACACACGTTTCAGATACAATCATTCTATTTAAAATGGCTTAATAAATATATTTAATATATNAAATATATTTAATATATTTTATAGAAATTATAGACATGTATTAGCTGCTAGCATTGCTTTAAAGTGTCTATAATTCTTATATTTTCAGGTTGATAAATTTAAAATTAATGAGACCTGCATTTCCCATCAAAACTATTTAACAACAATTTTATGAGTTGTGCAGATTAATTAAACCTTTAAACCTTTCCTTAATAGTGTAGTAAATGTGTGCTGTATAACAGATGCATTTAATTTAATTCCATTTTGCTCTGTTTTTTCAAACTAATCTAGTACCACCTAACACGAAACTGACAATATTTTTGTCTAATAATTACTAGCAAAGGAAAATCAAATAAGATGCAAGCTTAGACCTTCATGCAGCAAAATATGTCAACATACATTTGAATTTAAGCATGCACTTTTTTTCTGTTAAAGTCATTATGGATGCTCACATGATTAAACCTAAGCAGGCCACAAAGTGACATCCTGGATCGGGGCCCAAAGACTTAAAGGAAAAATCAATCCTTTGAAAGCTGCCAAAAAATACAAGTAGGGAAAGACAGGGCTTTCACTTAACAAGATTTAGGAGAACAGTCAAAAATTATTAACTAGAATCAATTTGCGCACATTGTATGCACCATATTTAGATCACACAAATTACTTCATATTAGCAAATCGATACTTACATTCACTGCAAGCTCTAAGACTGATTATCCCTTGCATCTCTGAAAAGACTACAGAGCATTAATAATTTATACAAGGATAAAGGCCTTCTCTAGGCATTTAGATTAAAATAGATGCTTATAAATATACCTTTGATTAATACAAAAACTGAACTAGAGAGCATTCACTAACATGTTTTGCAAACAGCCAAAGAAAAATTGTGATATTGTATTTGCAGAATCCTATTCTTTTACAGAGCGGTGCATATTACAGTATGTTTCCCCACAGCAATCCAACCCCATTGTAAACAATGAATGCTATAAATGGACTAGGTGAGCAACGTTTGTTCATTTGGAAATAACCACCTGATCTACATAAAGTATTTTAAAACAAAAAGACCTGGGGTTTAGGAAAATATCCAGTTGGAATAAATTGGCAACAATATCTGCCATAAAAACCCATCTGAATGGGGTGAGTAATACAGTGACGAGTCAGTTGGAATGAGAACTGCAAAATACAGGTTCTAAACTGGGTGCTGTCAGTGAGAATATGGCCATTAGTAATAAAATAGGTAGGTGCAAAATCATTCTGTTTGCTGGCAGAAACGTCCTCAGCTGAAAACTGTGAGATTGCATTACCAGAGCTCCGAGCTAACAAGCCCACTGAGAACTAAAGAAAATTCCTGCAAGTTCAGGTCTCTGCTTATGTGGTTATTCAGCTTTCAGAGCAGACCCCTCTCATCTTTCAACTCCTAAGTGAATTGGTTCTCAGTCTTGGGCAAGTCACTTCATCTTTTTGTTTCCCCTCCCACTTTCCCTATCTTACCCGCTCAGAGTAAAAACTCTGCAGAGCAGTGCAGGCATGATCTCAGTTGGGACTTCTAGATGCTTCTGTAATATGAACACTAGCAATAAATCAGGAGAGGATAATGGAAGTGTCAACTGAGTCCTCAGTGTAGCAGCAGAGCTGTAATGTACTGTACTATACCCTACATGTAACACTATTCTTCAAGAAGGTCTTTGCACAGCGTGGTTTATTCCACTACAATAATAAATGTATTCATGATGCATCTCCAAGCATTACCCAGCACTAAAAATGAATCACAGTAATGTTACCTTCACTTCTCTCCAACAAGAAGATAATACTTTTTGGATGTGATGCCATTCTCTACAGTTTTTGACAAACTGGAAATACTTTAATGAAGTAATAAGACTGTGCCAGGAGCATATGATTCATCTTGAGGCAGTAGTATATAAAAAGAGAGCGCTGGAATAAGTGAGGCAATTCAATTTATACCTATTTAGCTGTGCTTTTTTATATTATTATTCTTAATTGTTCTAGATTCCAGCAGACACTTCCTTTGCAGCTCCTCCCATTCACCATGATCAATAGCTTCTAAGAGGTTCATGAGATGCTACAAGATACGCAGGAAATGTTGGCAAGTGTATATATCATTAGCACACTGACAAATCAGATAGCAAATGATGTGCAATTTTTAATCCCCCATTAAGGCAATGGTGCTTTTTCAAAATCTGAGATATTGCCACTGATCCTCTATCATTTCTCTCGTGAACCAGTAAACATGGTTACTGGTAATCCCATGAATGTAACTGTAAAGAGCATAAGCGAATTGTTACCTTTATCTATTCACACTATTCTTTATTACTAGGTGCTTGCTCAGCCCACACTACTCTCCATTCCATTTCAACAGGTTTAGCTGATTTAATGTTTCATGATTTTGTAAATCCATGTGAGGATCAAATGTTTTCCTAAATCCTCAATAAATTCTGCCATGTAGCTGTTTCACTGTTATCTACTAATTTAGTAATGTGCAAACGAAACACATTTATCAGTCTCAGTGTCCTCTTTATGAATTAATGCCAACAGACCTCTCAGTGAATGACGTGTTTTGTCTGAATATCCTGTAGTTTTGCCAGAATTTTCTATATCTTCCCAAGAAAATTTAGTGCGCCCCCTTAGTTCCCACTACTCTACAAAAACATCTTTCTCTTCCATACTACTGATCACATCTATTAGTCCTCTTGGCAGAAGACCTTCTTTTTTCTATCGCTAATAATTTTTGAATCCTAATATATGATTCTTCTGAGCCTGATTCTTTGTCAGCTTTTGATCGTTCTAATTGCCTTATTATCATCTGCTCTCATACAGTGATAAAGACTTTTAATGTTTCATGTGCTAAGAATGAAAGAGAAAAAAAAACGTGAGCAAAATCTCTCTTTGTTCCTGGAATATTACCACCTCCACAGTTCATAATCATTAGGGTGAAGAATTCATTTTGGCCGTCTGTTATGTCAAAGTTTCATCCTTTCAGTGGCCCTGCTGTCTCTTTGCTATTTCGTTCGCTTCAGCAGCAAAATGAATTGATCATTTCTGCTCCTTTTGCCACCTACTACTTCATGTGCTACTTTAACATCCCAGAATAATGATTTGTACTCGCTTCTTTAATTTTTCTATGAACTGTACGCCTCATGCATTTTTTTAATATAGTTTCTTGTATCTACATATAATAAAAAAAAAAAGCATATCATCATTACATTTGCCCAGGGCCTGAATTTTATGATCGCAGGTTTTTTAACCTCTTTTTCTTCATTACAAGAGCACGCTTTACAAAGTGGAGATTTAAAAACATGACTCAACTTCTGCAGATTTGCCCACCTTTGAGAAATTAGAAATGGCTGCAAATAATACAGTCTCTACCACCCTCCAAGATACGCTGCCTTTCAATTTCAGAATTCAGGAGCACCTACCAGAAGCTTACACCAAGTACCACTAAAATCCTAATTAAAACCTTTCCAGATTACCTACCAATGATTTTGTAGCCCAGTTAATTCAAAAGCAAACAAACTTAATCTTGCAAAATGAGATTATTTTTTTTTCAATCAACCAAAACTGCTCATAGAAACAGGTCAGCTTCAACAAATATTTTCTCTAGAAGTACTCCTCAGGTCCACAGTGGAATTAGTGCTCAAAACAAGAGGCAAAACAGAGAAAGAACAGAGAGAAAGAACCACATCTGTCCAGGTATAGTCCAAATCCATCCCTCCCCAGGAGATTATCCTAACCATAAATTAGAGAAGTAGTCTGCCCATTGTCCAGTGACTATTTGTGTACAATAACTAACTCCAACAGTAGAAGGAAGAACAAGATAGATAACAGGACTGGCTTTCCAGTACTGCAGCAAGAGCACCCACTGCTCAGCAGGAAAACTGGGTTCTGGTCCTCCTTTCTGTGTGCAGTCTAGCGCACAATTTTGAAGAAAATTGGGGTTGTTTTCCCTCGCTCTCTGCTGTTGAAGTTTTACAGGTCTGAAGAAGGAACATGACTCCAGGTCTCTCATATCCCATGATATGGAAGATACCTTCTGGATATTACTCTCTGTCACCCTTTTGTCAAGCTCCCATTTTGGATACTGTTGTACTGTTCAGAAGTAAATGTGTCATTTGGACAAGAGAGACCCAAATGCTACACAATCTGGTGGCTACGGCATCCACCTAGAAGAGCTGTGTTCAAGTATCTGATTCAGAAAATGTGGAAAGCAGGAATGATTTGAAACATTTCTTCTACATTTTTTGATGGAGCAATTACCTCAGAGAATTAACGAGCAGCGGAGTATAATGGTATAACGAGGCTATGATTTACTAGGGATGGGGAAAGGGTGGGAGGGGGGAAGATTTCCAACACATACTCATACAAGAGATGGAATAGATGTGAATTTTACAATTCTTTGTGGTATGGGTAAAATATTTTCTATCCACACTCTAGTTATCTAAAGTTAACTATACTAACAAGGTCTGATTACGATACAGGTAATCTTGCATCTTTTCTTGTAAAAGAAAACCAATGCACACACTTAAAACTAAAAGATTATAATTATTTTTTTTAATTTCTACTGATTGTTTGGTCACATAATTATACTCAGCCTAAAATTATAGTGTATTTTGAGATTTTTTTGACACAGTATTCCTTTTTTTTAGTTCTTTTTTTTTCCACCATGTGAAACAAAACAGCTTTCCTTACATTTAATTGCCTACGTGCCTATTTGGTATAAAAGCTACAACTTGAACTCTTTGTGTTCAAAACCAGCAGATCCTATTCACTCCATAAAGAGAAGAGTCAGTGAAATGTGAAACACTTGTTAGAGGGCTGCCTATTGCAAAAGTGGGATTTCTACAGGTACTGTTATTTACATTGCAGCAAACTGACTATTTACTTCCAATTAAGAACAAAGTATTCCTTCAACAATGAGAAATCACCTGCGAGATAATGATTATACCATTCAATGTGTCCAACGCTAGCCTCTGAAATGTCATTGTTATACAACTTAATGTGAATGATTTAGGTAATCGCTGTTGATCCAATGTGAATGGTCCATCCATTTGGAAAACATACAAAAACCCCTGCATAATTCACAAAGCTTGCCTACTCTTTTCCCTCATTTTTCTAATGAGAAAAATTTACAATACACAGCCCTGACTCTCTAGAGACCTACAGCTCACATTCGAAGAGCAGCCTTAAAACCAAAATTCACAACCCAACAGGACATTTGATAACACAAACTGAATGAGGATACAGAATTCCCTTGCTTTTGCATCTGTGAGAACATCCCTTTCAGTGAAGCTTCTGGGAACAAAGTCTGGGTCAGACTGTTAGAAGGAATGGGTTTCAAGGGGAGAACCAGCGCACACAGCACAGCCTTGCATGCCAGCCTCTGTCATTTACTTTATGAAGTGACCCACTGCACTAAATTACACCCATTCCAAGCAACTGCTTAGCAAGGTGGAGAACACTAAGCCAGAAGCAGTAATTCTGTGGCTGGCCTGAAAGTTAGTATAAGTTTAATGGACACAACCTTGTAACAATAAAGAAGGAATTTGTTGCCGTGAATTAAGGAAGAAAATTGGCTTTAAAGTATGCAGCTACTCTTTGCTATCCATGCGCGTTTCTCTTGGTTACCTAGTGTGTTTTAGAGTCCAGCTATCATGTAATAGAGATTTAAGACTGTTACTCTGACCATTAAGAAACACTTAGGTTGTTGGAGGTTTTTTTTTTTTTTAATGGACACGACAAATGATCGATTGCATGACTTGCACACACCAGAACACACACAGATTAGTAGCAAAAGGGTTAAACATTAGAAAGGGTTCAGGTACAGAGGGTAAGACAACAAATATTTTCAAATTTGTCACACTGCAATGATGAAAAGAAATCTTTGATGTTAAAAGCCAAAAGAGAGTAAATGCACATGACACTTGACAGTTACTTCCAGCAAGTCTAAACACAAAAATTGCATTGTTCTCACTAAAATTATTTTGCAGGTCCATTTAATTAAATAGTACAGACCCATGTGAACATTCTTAAACTGATCTGCAACAGGTTTCTTGTGATTTAGCTTAAGTCAGTAAGAAATCTACTTAAGGTAAATCAATGTAAGCCCTTTGTAAAACAATTTAGGAGTAGCTATATGAGGGCTTCAGGATTGTAACTAAATTGATTTATTTAAATATGAGTTCAATTAAACAGGTGCAGCTTTTGTTTGTGGACAAGGCCTGAAGGTGTGACATATTGTCTTGTCTGCACTGACTCCATATCTACTTTTAATGTTTATTAGGTTTTTAATCTTGTTAATGTTACGGCTTTCTTCCAGAAAGGCAAAATGCCAACCTTATTTATACATACTGTGATCTATCCCTTGCTCAAGAAACTATTACCTGTTGGTAATCTCTTAAATACCTCCCATCAAATCCCAAAAGTCAACTTTACCGATTAAGGTAGGAACAAAACTGCTTAGTCCTCTTACTCGTTAGGATAACGAGTAGCTTATTACTCAAGGGATGGATTTCTTCAAGGCTACAAGTAGAAAATAAACAGCCTTACTATTATTAGCAGGCCTACTGACAGTTTTGAATACCAGTACAGTCACGATGAGGCACTCACTGGTGTGAACCAGCAGAGCTGAGGTGGGATTACAACGCAGAAGCTCTTCACCCTTACAGAGAATCACACCTGTTGGATTCTGCAGGACACAGCATGAAAATTAACACGTAAATGACATTGTTTTAAAGTCCTGGGGAATAATCAGAATGGTGGTGGACCTCAGGAGGTCCAAACAATTTTCTCCCAGAACGCAGCAATGTGTAATAGACTGCTTAATACATCTAATTACACTTTCTGTTAGTGTTCAGCCTCCCCAAAACCAGAAAAGAGTGTGTTATGACCTACATACTAATTAATAGAAACATGATTTTCTTCTGGTACCAGAGACTCTGGATTCTGTCCCTCAGACATAGTTATCTCTAATTTTCCTTACTGGATTTTTCCCTAGCTGATTGCTTCCCAACACAAAGGGGAATCACTCTTCCGTGATGTCTCAAGATGCAAGGTACCACTCTAAAGGTTTAAAAAAAAAATAACAACCTCTGTGAAGAAAGCTTAGCTACCACTACATTCTGGCGAGTTTCCTGCCCTCAGTTCTCACGAATATGTGGAGGATTTTAGGACTTACACTAAAAGTAATACAGAATCAGACTGACTTAAAAAGAGTACTAGTATTTAACTTTGTCCCTTTTAAAAGACAGATTTTGATCATGAAACTGTGACCACCAAAACCCCCAGACCTCAAATCTGTGAAACCGTCTCCAACAAATTTTAACCAAAAGAACTGAACACTACCAGGCAAATTTGCCTGAAATTAAATGACAACAGCCTGCCATACAAGCAGATTTACTGAAAGATTGCTGCTCCGTTTCCAGGTACATCATGATCATCATCATCACGTTATTCTATGCAACAGCACAGGAATAAACATTCTTCTAACACTAGGTTAAATTCAGAGGATAAATATAAGGATATATTTCTACTAGGGCGGCTGTGGTTTTGTAAGAAAACTGAAATGTTCCTCTCTTGCATCTTTAATAACAGATAGCCATGGAGCCAGTTATTCAGCCAGTGGGGGAAAAAAAAAAAAAAGAAAAAAGATGATAACAATTAATCCATAGCTATGCCATATATTGTAAAGTAACAAGTATCATCATATTTTAAGGAATATATTCTAAGTAATAAGCATTTATGCATTACTTCAGATTTTTGTGATGTATTACATACATTTAAAGACATGTTTCTTTGTCTGGATTGCTTACAGGCTACCAGTTATAAGTATTCTAATCAGACTTTTATACCTCTCCTGTCAGTGTGGTACCGGAGTGCCTTTCTATTAGTGCATTAAGCTACATGACTAGCATTTTTCTGTCTTTCTGTCCCCATGTGGAAAATTGCATGTATTTAAAAACAATTAATATTTTATTTTTATCTATGATCTGCGTGCACTTTCACTAGCAAATGCAGACAGAATGATATACATCACATTTTACTGTGTTGAATTTAAAGTATTAGACAAGACTGTTGTATTAAAATAAGTATATTTATATGCTAAACTGGTGGAGAACAACAGCTAGAAATGTCTCGAGGAATATGTTTTATACCCTTAGCAGCAAATATTGTTCACTATCCACATTCCAGAGTAGCCACTGATGAACACTTTGGATGATTTCCAGATATGCTCAGTATTGGCCTAACTTTGCTTCAACTGGAAGTTTTATCACGTAGCACAACAGGAGCAGAGGTGGGCCACTGCTTAGTGCATCGGCAAACGCCAGACTCTGAAGAGAGTGTGAGAGCATAAGCACACCGAAGAGCTCAGGAGTCCCTGACTGGCTGCTCAGGGACCTAATTAATCTGCCCCAGTTCACTTCCAATCTGATGTAGTTCTTTGTTCGCTTCCATATGTATGAATTTCAAACTTCCTTCCTGCTACATCAACTGTGGTCACCCATAGAAGTTTGTCATTTCTCATAGATGGTTAGAGTTAACTCACCACACACAGTAATCCCTACCAATTTCCAGTTTACAATAGGATGGAAAAGAGAAAATTTCAAACACTAAAATATTACACTGAAATTATCAGCTTTGAAGAAGAGAAAATTTATGCCACCTCCTACCCAAGGTTACACCGCAACAACATCATTGAAGTACCCCCAAAAATTCTGTGTCTGTATTATATTGTGCTGTTTTGTGTACTACAGTGACTATTCATGCCACTACTTTTTTATTACAACCCTCTACTTCTCCTTTCATTTCTAAGACATGACAGTGCAGAGATTTGAAATCTCAGCCAATTCTAGATTACATGTTTTAATCAGGTTTAATATGAAAATGATGACACACCAAAAAGCTTTTTCTAAAGATGCCAGTAACTTAAATTTGGAATACATCTGTACAACTATTTTGACGTTGCAAGGAAAGCATGGAAATGCACATCCAGTTTTGAAAGATACAAAAGTCAGATCAGTTGTCAAAAACAACGGGTCCTTCCATATATTCAGTATGCTCCTAGCATTTCCTTGGGAACCAGAGTCCCCAGAACAGACTATACAAACTCAAAGGCCAGGGAGACATTATACTATCACATAGGAAAAAAATTCTACTTAGCTATCCAACCCAGATTTCAAGAAATGGTAAATACAAAATTTATTTCTGCTTAATTTTTCATGTAGAGATCTCCTTTTCCTCTTTAGGAAAAAAAAAAAAAA
>VXBO01014135.1:60419-109733 GCA_013400135.1 Rhinoptilus africanus
GGGGGGCAGGATGCAGGGACAGCCAAGCTCAGCTGGGGGTTTTCTGTAAATTTCACACCTGCCTTAAAGTAAATCACTGTGGCGCAAGGACACAGACATCTTTACACATGTAAACTGTTCACTCAAGAAAGCTTGGGAGATAAACAAACAGCACTCAAATAAGAGGACACTCTCAACATCTTTGTTGATCCAGTCTTTAAATATTTTGTGCCTCCCTGTATGAGACGCTAAATTTCCTGAAAGGGCCCCCCCAAAACTTTCACTGGAATGCCTCAAACACTCTTCAGGAAATAAATAATGCAGGCTTGGCCTTGAAAGAACCGATAAGGCTAATACATCTGGTGCCTGAAAGTGCGGGAGAACTGTCTTGTGAAGACAGGATAGTTCTGCCACTCGTGTGGTGAGCTTGCTAGTTCTCAGTTCTCAAGGCCATCATGTCCAAAAAAGTGACCTTTGCTTCATTATCCGCGAAAGGCATATGAAAGCGCACACCCCTGCATATGCTAATGAATATTATAGAGATCATGCTAAAGACTTATGACTATAGTTCTCCTCTCCCCACCCAAATCATGCTACACGTCACCTGGGAGAAGGGAGAAATCTGAGACAAGGCTGTCCTCGGCAAGGGAGGTGGACCATGCTAATTCAGCAAACATAAAGGGGGAAAATAAGTGCCCCTTGGGGGGAATAAAAGAAGATGATAGTGCCTGGGAGGATTCTTCCCAAGAAAGAAGGCCGTACCTGGGAAGATTTTTCCCAAGAAAGATGATTATGTCTGGGAAGATTCCCTGAAAAAGACGCTGGAACCAGGACCGGTGATCGCTTTCTCTCTGTCTTTTTCTCTGTCTTCTCCTTTCTCTGTCCTTCAGTTTCTCTTAGAATTGTTAAGTAGTGATTAGAGTAAGTAATGGTTTGAATTGTTAAGTTACGACCTTAAGTACAGTTTGTCCTAAATTACTGCTTGTATAATTACTGTTAACTAACACCATGTGTACTCCACCACTTGCCATAATTTGTTATATACCTAACAATTATCGTGGACTTGTTAATATCTATTCTAACCATTTTGGTAAGCTAATAAATGTTTCCATATGGACCTTGAGATTTATCTCACCTTAGTCTGCACCATTGAGAATTTACGAATCTGAAGTCACTTACCCCCCGCCCACTTTCCTGAAAGTGGGACGTGACACTCCCTAAAATGTAGAAAATACTGTTTACTTGCCATGCAGAGGTTTTGAGAAGAAAAATAGACCTATATATAGGTCTATGAAACCTATATATAGGTCTATAGACCTATATATAGGTCTATATGAAAACCTATACATGCAAAGCACAACCATATTGTGGCAAAATCCTCAATCAGTAAGAATAAAAGTAACGAACTCCTCAAGAGCATATTTTAGGGTGCTTATAGATCTTCTAACTATGTCAACATCACTGGACCCAATCTAAATCCTGATGAAGAAAAAGGATGTTTTTACCTGATCTAAGTTCATTTGAACCTGACCGGTCCTCAGAGTTGGCCGGTTAACTGTGTCTACATCTCTAGTCCTGCTGCTTTAACAGGGGTGTGCAGATCGACTTTGTATTGAATGTTTAAGCAAGACCATACCTGCTGAAACGCGTGGAGCCCCCAACCGACCTCCTTCGTGCGAGCTGTGGGGCCATTCCAGCTGGAGGCTCTGCGATTCTGTGCTCACCACTTCAGTTGGTAGTCACTGAACTGCCTGTAAAGTATTATTAATTATCTTATGTCCAACAGCTCACTATCAAAGACTGTGGTAGAAAAAAAAAAAACAATTTACAGACTCGGTAGTATGTATTATTTTACAGATACATATAAAACAATTTTAAAATAAAATAAACTAGTGTTTTTTAATCACCTTCATAATAAAATACTGTTTTCTTTCATATTTTGTCCATACTTAATTTAAAGACCAATCTGTGCAAATACCTCAACCATACAACATGAGCAAATTAAACTGACATTTGGGTAAAGATATGTTTTAATTCCAAAGTTATATTAAATCTTATGGCAAATTAAGATGACATTCTAGACACTAAATGGTCATACAAATGTATGAAGACAATACATTTGATTGTATTTCAGAAAAAATATTTCATATGGGATTTGATATTTTTACTTAGATTCACTAACCCAGTAAATCCAAGACAATAAAAGTGCAAGAAAATAAATAAATTTCTTCAATGGCTACAATAAGATTCCTTTGGTCATCAGTTTGGTGATCAAATAACTACAATACTCAAACTATTTTTCCTATCTTGCCAATAGAATACTAAGATGGTTAAGAAATTTTAAAATGCACATTAATAAGGACTCTCATGCCCTCTTAGTCAATAAGCAGTTCCTATTACACTTTTAAATACATTAGATTATTTAAAGCATGTTTGGCTAGAATATTTCTATTTTAAAAGATAAAGCAAAATTTTCAACCTCTGTTCAACACATTAGTGTATTTTTGGAATTAGACTCCAAAAGCTACAATAATTAAAACCATATGTAGAGCAGAAGTGTCTCATTTTTTATGTTATATTATTTCTTCAGCATTATTATAAGCTTAGCCTGCCTGATGTGAGTCTAATTTTCTACTCAATCTTAGGCTGAGTCCCACTGGGAAAGTGAGATATTGTGATTATTAAGAAAAGCAGAGAAAGAAGAGATTAAAGACTCCCTGCTAATGAGTAGAAGAGAAAAGAAAGAGATGTGCCAATCTACAGTGTAGTACCTCTAAATTGAACTGCCAAACAATAAAGAATAATAGGAAATAAACAATTCTTCATTACAGAGAGAGACATTTTTAGATGTTCATAGATAATAACAGCAGAAGGAACAAAAACACTGATAAAAAGAGAAAACACCAAAACTCTCATATACAAACTGGAATTTATGTTTGCTACTTCCTTTACGGCCTTTGACAAAACAAATATACTACAGACATCCAGTGTATTTACTAAATATTTGTAAAGACAGACGAATAATGAAAGTCCAGTAAGATACTGCTAGTTTTATCCATTTTATATCTACTTATCTTAGCTGATTAAAATAAGGAATAGCATTCAGCTTCATGGAGAAGGAACGCAGTTTTGCTGCTGAGTGGTACCCAACAACAAAAGCATTGAACCAATCAAAGAGATCAGCAATCATACAGACAAAATATTTAGAAATGACAGTTCTCTAAAGTTGTTGGATGTATTCATTGGGGCTTTTTTCCTCTAGAAGTTCTCACTTACACCCCCTGTACTCCCAGAACCCTGGTTCAACATTATTTGGAAGAAGCACTATTATCATTACAAAGAAAAATGTCTTTGAAGGTTGTCTACAACACTAATTCTTTAAAGGCTGATACTACACCATCAGGTAAAATATTTCTGTTTGCAATATTGTTGAACAGAGACCATCTTCTCATCAGGAGATCTCAAGACATTTTACAAAGGACGAAATTTTTTAGATGGAGAAAATGAGTGAGAAAAATCAAATGGAATGCCTGAAATCATGCAGTATGTTAATACCACAGAGGTACTAGTAGTAAATATTTTTTTTAATTCACATTTTTACAAAGGAGTATTTGTAAGTTACCAAGAGGAACTTGATGCTACTTGACAGAATTGCCACAAAGACTGGAGGAACTGTAAACCTACCTACATCTATTAGATGACTGCAAAATATTCTTAATGTACTATTGAGAATCTGGAAAAGAAAAAGCATTCTGACTTCGCCTCACAGAAATACAGCATTATCTGCGATTCAAAGAAGGTGGAATAAGCAAAAAAATACAAATTCTCCTCTGTCAAACTGAAGCCCGTGTAGGATGAAAACATGTGTTCATTTAAAATTACTCAGAGCAAGTGCATCGTGGCCTTCTATCGTCTACTATAGTAGCCTTGGGACTTGTTCCAACTATAAAGTAAGAGGCACAATTAAACAAGAAAAATTTGACCCTTAGCTCTAAAAGCATAGAAACAAGAACACCCATATTTAATACTAATAACACCAGATTGTAAGATGAAAGGAAGCCTTTGTGGTTACCTAGAATTAGTATTCCAAAAATAATGGAACCTACAAACACCTACCAAGATAAAAGTAGATGTTCTACTCCCACTCAATGTTTCTGTTTAAGTCCCTCAGGACTATATTAGAATCATAGAGTTGGTTGGGTTGGAAGGGACCTTTAAAGGTCATCTAGTCCAATCCCCCTGCATTAAGCAGGGGCATCTTCAGCTAGAGCAGGTTGCTCAGAGCCTCATCAAGCCTGACCTTGAATTCTCCAGGGATGGGGCCTCTACCACCTCTCTGGGCAACCTGTTCCAGTGTCTCACCATTCTCACTGTAAAGAGCTTCCTAATGTCTAATCTAAACCTACCCCGCCAATGATTACAAACCAATCATTTCACATTCATATTTTGTGAAGTCTGTTGTGCTATTTGCATTCCCTTACACCTTTGATCCCTATCCAAGTGTGGGTTTCTCACACCCTGTTTACCAACAATCTGTGTTGCTCTGACTACCAGTGATCTAGGCTTTTTATGTTCGGATCTCTCAGTCTTTGCATCATCTGCATATTGAGTCACTAACAATGTTATTTATTCCAGGCCACTGACAAGCCCTTAAACACTACGTGGCCATCCCTCACTAAGGCTACAAGACCTGTGCATGCTTGATGATCGCTCATCACTCGTTTAGCCACTCTTCCTTCATGTGGTGTGTGCTGGGATGACTTCGTATTGTTCTAGCTGCTTAATCAAAATTCTCTGCCCTCCCAAGTCCCCCTTTGCCATAAAAAAGCCTCCCTACATCAACAGCTCTCTTATATCTATCAACCCAAACTGTAATCTCATCAAAAGGATGTCATATCAGCTTTACAATATCTGTGCTCCACAAGTCTAACAATTATTATTACCCTTATTTCATTCTTTATAATTGAGTCCTATATAAGCCGTGCCATTATTTTGCCTAAGATGGATGTCAGTCTGACAGGCCTATAATTACCATTATAACCTCTTTGACCCTTTCAAAATATTGGCTCAACAATAGATTTCTTCTCATCTCCTGTAATTTTCCAGTTTTATTGAAAAGCAATGACAGTGATCCACTGAGCTCCTCAGTTTTTCTATAACATTTGGACACATACTATAAAGAAATGCTGATTTTAAAAGGTCCAACATTAGCAACCTGAACCCATTTTCATCCTTATAATTGTTGAAACACGGTATTTCAGCTTCAGCATCGTCATAGGGCTATAATGCTGTTTTCTTTTCCACAGAGAACCAGGAGGAGCATTCTGGATCACCACTAACTTTGAATTTTACTCATTAACCTGTAACAAGACCCACTCGGGAAAGGCAGCGAGACAACAAGGGAGAAACAGTAATCCTGCTCAGGGAATAAAAAGGGTTACAAGGAGAGAATATCAGTCTTGAAGATCCCAGAAGAGGCAAAGGAGTTTGCTTCCCAGGCTGAAGACTGTTAAGGAACCCTAGGGATCTGAAGGGACAGCAGCGGTTTGTCACCTTAAGGAGAAAAGTCTGTAAGAACAAATGAAAATCCGTTCAAAATGAATCCTTGCAAATCCAAAATATTCATCTAAGTGGTTTTTTTTTTTTCTCATCTCTCATTATTTAACCACTTACAATTCCTCTGCTGCTGCTAACCCCTACCTGCTTCTGCTTAATTGATTTCCCTGGTAGCACTCGCTTCTGTGCCTCCTAAATCCACCCAGATGAGATCACTGAATACCCTTTAGTTGGAAAACTAGCTATCTTAGCTAAAAAAAGTGGACAGGCTAGCACAGAACTCAGAAAAGTTTTTGGGTAAATACATAACAGAAATGTTTATTGGCTACCTCTGTCTTTCCTGCATTATTACACACATTTCTGCCTTTTCCACATAGTAACAAACTATCACCACCATTAGGATTTTTCCCTCTTTAAAAAAACTTTACAGTCCTTAATTCCAATGGCCATAGGTTTCTCCTTCTGTCCTTCTGCTTCCTTTACAAATGCCTTCAATTTCTAACCTCTCATTTATATTCATTTATTCATTGCTATCAACTTCCCTTTTTTTCCCCATTTGTTTCATTATATATTACAGCTGTTTTCTCTTCCCCTGTAAGCCAGGCTAGTTTTTAACTGTTGGAAATTTTTCATTAAAAAATGCCAATGAACTGACCCTGAAACATTTCACTCCAGACATCACTAAGTTTGATGAAACTTTTGTCAAAACCAACAGAGGATGCAGAAAGAGCTCAGACAGGATGCCTTGCGACTGCCACAGGGACACACTCCTTCTCTGGGTTCCTGGCTCTGGGGAAGATCCACCAAGTGCAATAGCAAAAACCTGAAGCTTCTAGTTACAAAACCAGAAAAACACAAACAAGACAAAAAGAAAAAAAAAAAGAAAAAAAGCCAAAACAAAAAAAATCAGACCAAATCACACCACATTTTAAATCCTGAGTGCTTAAAACCAAAGGAATATCTTTCTCAAACTCTTTCAAAGCAAAGTCATCTGAACAGGGACTGCAAAAATACAAAAATCAGAGAACAAGTAGTCTAGGCTTTAGTATATGCTTGCCTACATTACCAGTGCTTGCTTAGTTATCCATGGCTCAACTCAATTCCAATATTCTGTATTTTAAAATATGTTCATCTAACTCGTTGAATGTCTCAGGAAGTGATGGGTTTTCTCTCTGGGTGAGAGTGACTGACAGGTGCTGTGCAGGCACGTGTGTAATGAATGTCACAGACAACAGGGAGGCCTCCTCGGAGAACGCCACTGGGAGAGACAGCTTGTCTTCTGGCAGTTTGTAAATAGAAATCCAGTGGGAGTTAGATGGATTTGAGTTACCAGTCACTTTATTCCTGCCTGTTCTCTACGGGAATCAGGAGAATAAACAAGTACTTTTCCATCACGGCACTTCCCATCTACAGCGTCTATTCGGAACAGACCGTTACAAAGGATAATCTCTCTTTTGTTTTATCAAGATCCCAATCATGTCGTTACAACTGCAGTTATGGCCAAATAGTTATCACAGATGTAGAGTTCCACAAAATGCATTTTTATGATGTGCCTGGTCTCTCCTCTTTCAAAAAGAGCTCGGATGCTATGCACAAACAGTGGATAGGATCCCTGAAAGCCTGAAAGTCCTTTAGAGAAGCAATAACACGAGCACAACTTCTAGTGCTTATTTACTTAGTGACACCTGGACACCGAGCAGATAGATAGGTCGCCAAGAGCTCTCCCACATATCAATGCAGGGAGGATGCTTTCAATACCTATTCTGTTTCCTTTCTTTCTTTTTTGTTTGTTTGTTTTTTTCTCGTACTGCACCTTTCTATCAAGAGAATAGAGGAGCAATGATGAGCCACAATGCCTAGAGTTTTATTCAGTGAAATGTGGCTATCAGGAAAGCCTTGGAATGCATACACAGTTGTTGTCTTTTGGTCTGCATCTCCCTAAGACAGCTGACAGGCATGAGAGAATTGTATTCTCTAAGGCTGTATTCCGGACCTGGCGCCTGACACAACAGTACACACACCTTCAGAAAAATGCCTGCAGATCTGTGAACGGCTGAGAGGCAAAATGCCAGCAGGTGGCACTCAAAAACACGTACTGGTGCCTGGATGAGCGCAGGATATTGCGCACTGCATATGGCAGTTCTTTCTCAACAGAATACTGTCTACAGAACCATACAGAAAGCGAACACACACGAAAAATAAATTCCCGTCAAGCAGAGAGTCTGATTTTTAACCAGATTTCAGAGAAACATTTACGAACTCTTAGTCCCAGGTGATACACTGCATCAGTGACATCTTGAAAGTCACATTCGCACAACCCAACTAAGAAAATTCACATACTCTCTGTTCCGTTTTCTTCCTCTCTTTACACCAGTGTGATTTGCCTGTGCAAAAGAGATTTCCATGCGTGATTACATTCCTCAGGTCTCAAGAGAGAACAGATTGTATCACTCTTCTGTGGTTGAATCTGCTGGTATGGGACTGGTATCTTTTTCCACTGCCTCCAGTGGTGAAGTATCTGAACATCTGCAGGCAATTGCCTGTACCTATTCACTGAAGATGATGGCTAGTTTTCTAACATTTTTGCTGCTTTTTTCTTCACCTTTCTTTCAATATGTAGCCATTTGCTCAAATTAGCATGCGCCCAAGCTGAAAACTAAAGCTATGATCTCGCAGCGGCAGACATTTAGCATCGCTTTATTAATGACTGAAGCAAGGTTCCTTCAGTTTGTGAAAAGGCATCACTAATGGTCACCCGGCTCCTCTGTCAATAAATAACAAGAAGTCAGCCTTGCCTGTCATTCCTTGAAAGACACTGAATCCAAGCCTGCCACTTTAAGCACAGCTCTCATTATTTATTCTCTTTCTTCTACAGAGCCCGTTATCAAAATACACTTCCTTTCATATTTCACAGTTTTTTAAAAGTTTAAAACTCGACATTTACAGGTTGGGGGTTTTTTTCCTCCTCTAATTAGACTTCCTGAGGAAAAAAAAAAAACACACACCTACAAAAATTTGCAATGTTGGATCATATCACTAAAATTTTAGTTCTTACGTTTTTACAGTTCCTTTCCAAGGCTATATCCTACAATTTACAGCAGACCCTATATATGGGACATTAAGAACAAAGGCCCTACTTAATACTCTATCTAAAAGGCTAGCCATACGACTGATTCCTAGATCAAGCGGACTCTCTAAAATGGTGAGAAGGAGAAGACACTTAGAGAAGCCACAACAGGGATAAAGAAAAAAAAATGCCTACAGCTCTTTCTTTCCTTTTTTTTCTCCTTTTTTTTTTTTTTAAACATAAACCTTATTGTTCATCCAGCATCAGGGCATATTCAGCACAAAAAGCACAAAACAAGGTTAACCCTTCCCACCATCAAGAAATCCAGTAAGAACAAAGCTCTTCATTCAGATACACACAGTACGTAACTTGTAAGATAAAACTATAAGCTCAGAAGTACTTCAAGACATGATGAAAATTCATACAGTGCTTCAAGATCCTTTATACTCCAACCACAGTCAGTGTTGCTGAATGTGTCTCCTGATAAGAAGGTGAAACGCTACATGCTCAGATTTAATTTTTTAAGTGATACAAACCTGTATTTTGTTCCCTTTAAATAACAAGATGGGATATTTCAGAGGTTTTTTATCTTTTCCTCCCCACAAGAGGGACAAATATAGCATACGTTGCTAAATTGGTTCTATTCTATTGTTTTTATTAAAATAATTACTGTGTATCTAAGCAGATAGGCCTAGGGGATTGTTTTTATTTTTATTATTAATTCCAGTTAAACGCTCGAATGAATAAGTAAATAAATCTAATTCTAGTGAAGGAATTTGTTAGCTGGCTTTACAAAGCACGGACTATTTTTGGGTCAGCCAGACCCAAACTCTACAGTCCTGATTAAATTACTCTGAACCATGAGGAGATCATTTTCTTCATCATTGAGTCAGAGTTCTGGCATAACAGTCAGATTTCAAAGGCAACGCTCAGAAATTGTCAGCCTGCATGGAATTCTCACATATTTCAGACTTTATGTTTTACAAGTTTTGCTTAAAGAATATTACTGTCCCTATTACTCTGCTGTTAGTCTCACATAAAATTTTAATTTACTTAAAGGTGAAACAAATAAGATATTGAAATATTTATATATTTATTATAAAAGAGAACAAAGCAACCTTTGTGTTTGTATTTCCTCTTTCCCATAATTCTAAGGAGGCAGATTCTTTTACAGAGAAATCATTCATGTTACCGTTAGATTACACACTATGCTTATAGCTATAAATTAAATATCAAGTACACGTGAACTGCATTTTAAACATTAATTAGAAATTACATACCTACTGTACAGTGGATGGCAGGAAGGGCTCTATGTTGATCTGACTTTTAATTAATTCTGGCTGACTTAATTTCACAACTTAATTTTTCTTTTTTTTTTTTTTTTTTCAAGTAGATGGTCAATCCTCAAAAATTCTGCCTGTTTCATGAGATTAAGAAATATCACTACACATTAGTGAATTCAGAACAGCACAGTATTAGTGATTCACAGAGAACACACTGTAGCTAGTTAATACCTTTTCCATTGGTGATAAGGCCATTTCTGTGGAAACAAAAAAAGCCCCAGAATCAATTTCATTGTCCTTTTCTGGATTCCTGCATTTGAAGAAAATATAGATTTCAAAAATCTTATTATTTAACGCCATTTTAATACAAATATACAGAATGACTAATATACTTATCTATGTATTTATATGTACCTTAAACACATTTGTACATGAAAATAAAGTTATCTGTTTCCATTCCTAACTGTCCTACTGAGTTAAGTGTCCAGGATTTGCCCATGTGTCCACAAAGAAAAAGACCTTTGAACAGACACTTGGGCATGTGGATATTTTCAGACTTTGATAACAAGTTTTCACTACTATCAATGACAGTAGCTTGAAGTCTGGCTCCCTCTTTATCCTGATGATAATTGTTAGTTACAGCTAAAGGTATCACAGTTTTTATGATAACTCTTGATTTGAGAAGTAGAAAACCAGCATAATCAAAATCTTAGCATAGTAAATTTTATTAGATGATGCATAATGAGGGAGATTTTTTTTTCTCGATTGGAAATGCTTACAAGTGCATGACATTTAGGTTTACAGAATTCCAAAATGGAAAGCATTTTTAGAAGTTTTACATGGTATAAGGTGGTTTCTCTTTATCTATTTTTGTTTGGTTTGTTTTTTTTTTTTCCTACAGAAAGCTTTGAGAGCCTTACAGACTCAGTAAGTGACATGGGTGTCAGAATATTTTTGCACAGGCTGTAACTGTACATAAAATCTTGACATTTGGAAAAATATTGTTTCTTTTAATCAGATTTTTATCAAAGAAGTAGAGTCCTTCATTCTAAGATGAGTGACTATAATTAGATGGTTCCCTAACCAAATCCTCCTACTCTCCCAGCTTTTGATACAACTATAAGTTATTTACTCATAGAATAAGCCCTGCCACCAAGTTAATGAGATGCACAATAAATGCATCATTAATTTATGCTAGATACTATTCTGTTCCCTTCATATCTATTGTCATTATCCTCCCACAGCACTCAAGCTAATTCTAATTGATGGTTTCCATCAGCAAATTAAAAAACAATATACTCCAGACTATAGTGATGAAAAACATACAGTGTAAACCAATATGTTCTAAGACAACACCACACTTTGTTATCTTTATGGAGCAGAATGAAAGACAAATTAGTTAAAGAATGCTGTGCAAGTCTTTTTATTGCTTTTATGATAATAAGAAGATAGTACTTATTTGTTTTGATTGGATGGTACAAATTCATTGTCCTGTTACAAATTATTGATTTGGTTGAAAATCAGTACTTGCCTGACTTAACACTTACAGGTGTTTCCTTCTGATAGTTTACATTTGCAATTTAAATTGCATTCAGAAAGCTTAAAGGACTAATCCTCAACTTGTAGGCATGCTTCTCTTTAGAAAATATAAATCCAGTGTCAAACGCCTTTTTTTGTCAAATACATTATTGGTGAAAAATTCATTACTTGGCCTGTGAAATGGAGAGAGAATCACAAAGTTTTAGTAGCGACAGTGGTGGTGGGGGGGAATGTGGGTGGGAGTGGGTGGATAGGGCAGTATTTATAAGTTGCTTTAGTAGGTGTTTGACATTAGCCCCAAAATTACTGCATTTTGTTTGGTCTACATACAGAAATACTTTTATACTCTTACAGGAAGGACAGGAAAGGAGCCGCAGTTTATTTTGGGCTAATCTGTGGCACTGCAGGCCAGCAGGGGACAGAGTAAGCCCGGACGCAGTGGTACATACAGCAGGGCTGATATTTGCCATCAGGAAATATTTATGCTCTTCCACAGAGAGAGCGAGGCTCCTCATCGCTAAAGAGCGGTGGTAAGCAGGGACCACAGCGCAGGGGCCATCAAACCCACCAGCACATCTCTTGAACCCGGGACCCGCTCTCCTCCCTTGGTCCTCTCCTCCATCCAAGGTGGTCTCCAGTCCTCACCTGCACCCATGGGCGTTCCGACCCGCTCCCTTCCCCACCCGTAAAGACGGAAGCAGAGGGACCTGTGTCCCTGTGCAAGCCCACGCTGCCACCAGGGTCCTGCGGGCACCAACAGGCTCCTCTCCATGGGCCTCAGCCTCCTCACCTGGGGCGTCCCCATCACCCTCCTCTCTGGGCACCATGGCACCTCAGCCCGGGGCCCTCAGCCCCGCTGGGCCGGGGGTTCCCCCGCCTGCAGCAGTATACCACATACCTGACGGTATAATTACTAATTACTCAGAGAATTTGGGTTTATTTTGACTTCTATTGAAAAAACAGTGTAGGGTGCTGCCCCTGGGGAGGAATAACCCCCTGCACCAGCACAGGTTGGGGGCTGACCTGCTGGAGAGCAGCTCTGAGGAAAGGGACCTGGGAGTCCTGGTGGACAACAGGATGGCCATGAGCCAGCANTTGGACTAGATGATCTACTAAGGTCCCTTCCAACCCTGTGATTCTGTGAAGGGATTTACCACCTGCTTGCACAAAAGCTATCGCTTCAGCAGACATCGCCCAGCTCTAGGTGAAAGATTTAGAAAATCTTTCACAGGAGCCCTTCCAGTCCTCCCGCTTCTGCCGCCCACCCTCTTCCCATCGCTCGGAAACTAGGCTACAACAGCAGCTCAAAATCATCTTCCCTTTTTTACAAGTAAGTTTTCAGATGCCTCCTTCAAACAGCCCCTTTCCTCAAGCCCCCGAGGCAGGCAGCCTGGAGGGCTGGCAGGGCTCAGCACCCACAGCCGTGCCTCCACCACACCTCCACAGCTCTTTGCCCCCACCATCGCTCAGTTTCATCTTAAAAACTGTCAAAGTAGTGCAGTTCTTCTACTGCTGTACTGCTTCTGCACAACGGTTTGAGGGCTAACGCCAGAAATCACCATAAGCAACTATCATTATTTTCAACTGTTTCTCAACTGACATAGGGAAGACTAACTATATAAATGGTTTTCATTATGGGGGTTTTTTGTTTTTTTTTTAAGTTACTTGTCACATTTCTCCATGGACAGGTATTGTTTTCACCCCAACCTAATAGCGGCAAACCAGTTTGTACGTATTTAATTTTTTTCATATTTCATTTAATGCTCTCTCATTTAATTTTCTCCTACGGACTATACGCTTACAAAACAATTTTAAAGTTCTTCCTCCTGTTTTGTCATGCCTTGCCAGCAGTAACCAGTCCTCTTACTTTGGTTTGCATTTCACATCTATGTTTGTGAAAATCCCCCAACCACAGTCACATGCCAGTAAAAGAGGAACAATGCAGCCTTCTGACTAACACGATACATTGCTAACATACTGCTAATTAAGTAGTCCACAAATAAACATGTCAGTGTCTGATATTTTCTCATAACTGTTCTTCATTTATTATCGTTATTAGCCCTGCCTCTGATTAACAAAAGAAGCTACACCGCCATGTGAACTGATGCAACTCCAGTGCACAAATAAACAAGTTTCAATGAGAACACCACAGACAAAACGTAATTATTTTAGAGCAAACACCTTTCCACTAACACCTGTTCAGTCCTGCAGCTTTTGTAAACTAAAAGGATCTATTCTTTCCCAAATGTCTAGTAATATACAAAAAAAAGTATTGTTTTGACGTGTGTGAATTACATTTCATTGAAATTATTACCCCGTAGTTAGCTTTTAAAAATTAGCTGTAAACGCAAGTCAAGAAATGCAAATTCTCTATACAAGATACAACTCTTTACTTGAAGTCTTCCACAAGGGATGACTTAAGGATTTGACTTAGACGCTATGAAGTGTATTAATTTTTAGTTTTAACACAACAGACTATTTAAAAATCTCCTCTCCAATTACACTGCAGCTTCAACAAATAAAATTCCTGCTTTCTAACTCCTCAATCTGAAACTCTCCCTCCAGCAGTCCCAAAAAACTGGGGCACAGCATACAGGGAAAGAATCGATGTTTCATTGTGCCTGCTTTCTTTGCCCTTGAGTTTTACAACTTTATTTTGAGCACAATTTATCCTACTCCTTGTACACCCAGAACATCATCTGGGAAAGAAGCCGGTATTTTGCTTTCCCAGGGTGGGTCTGTCACCACTTTTTGCCTTTGAGGAGAACGTGCACGATGGAGCATTCAACTTAAGGAAGCCAGCAAAGAGGTGCAGCCACTGGTGTTACCAGTCCTGCCAGCATACAGCGCTGTGATGCATGTGAACGCAATCTTTCGACCTTTTTCAAATACAAATTCAATGCCACGTGGGTATAACCCACTGAGTGACATTACAACCAGACTCCATGGCTCCATTCAAGTGAGTATGACCCTAAGAGCTGCAGGCGAATGAAAAGGGAGTAAAAGCACAGTTGTTACCAACCTGAGTCTCCACCAAACCACCAGGAGAGCTCTAGACTTACAGAACAACCAGCAGCCAGCCAAGAGGCTTGAGCAAACACCAGCAGGATGCCATTCAGAGAAACAAATGCCATTTCTTAAAAAATAGATCACAGACGGATGGGGAGTCTACAGCTACCAAGCCACACTGTGAGCGGCCACAGGCGTTGATTCCTCTGTCAAAGCGTATCAAAGGAAAAGAGCTGCAAAGGGGAAGAGCACTCTGAAGGCTTGCAGAGACAGAAGGTGGTCGTTTCAGGTTACTGCTATTGAGAGGAAGTATTGTGCATTTGCCATTCACTTTCAGCACCCAATTAATATTTTAAAGACATTCTCAAGCACTTCTTATAATTTTATTATTTTTCACTTCTAGTGTTTTAATGCCCTCTGAGAACCTTGAAAATTCAATGTCTTTCCTTATTAATTTTGTCCTTTTCTGTTTGACACTCTCATTTATCTGAGTTTCTTTAGCAAGGCTCAAATTAACATCCTTTTCTTTCCCTCTCCCTTCCTTGTTTGGGAAGTCTGGTTTCCGTTGCATGCAGAAGCTAAAATATCTTAAAGCAAACAGTGCAGCACACAACAAGAGCTCAGGAACTTCATTCTCAGCTTCCCAGGGCATGATTAGGAGCTGAAGGATCTATCCCACAATACCGTAGATCTGTAACAGCAGGCCATGAAACAATGGGTAAGGAAATAAACGGATACTTACTGGTTTCAGATAGCTTGGGTCCAGGCATCCTAGCATTAAAATTTAGATTGCAGAATTAAAACACCAGAGCACACAAAGTTAGCTTGAGCAACCTAGGGCTCCCACTACAGAATTAAGGTGGAAATACCAAATTCAAATCTACAGTCCTGAAATCCCTAACTCAGTACCTGCCTAGCTTGCAGGTACTTAAAGCCTGGGTATAGTCCATTCTGGATTTCCAACTATACTCTTTTACAAGTTCCTACTGTTTCCTAATCTGACAGATGCTTTCCACACCCGGAACTGCCTCACTTCAAAGGAATTGACACTTTTAAGGCAAACCAGTATCCAGGCAATCCCACACCTGTGCCTAGAGGGGCCAAATCCAATAGAGTCTTTCACTATACAGTTATAACACAGGAGCTTGGATACTTGGTGAGAGGGTCTGTAGGTACCTATTTCGGTAAACTAATTATGTGGCAAAGCTCCCTTAGCAGCCAATGAAAAAAGCAATTCAAAGCAAAAAGCAAACGGGTTCTGAACTATACGCAGGATGAGACTGTCTCTCTGCTGACAACTGCAGAAGCCTAGCTAGATAATTTTGCTGGCTTAATTAAATGCCTATAGTAAAGTGCTAAAGTCAAGTGGTACAAACAGTTCCCCCTTTATCCTAAAATGCAAAGAGATGGCAAAAATAGCATTCAGTAACCTTTCATTCAGTAACTCAGGCCCTCTTTCCTGAGCTGTTTATGTCTTGTAGCCACCGACTGCTGAACATAAATTGCACAAATGCTGCTATAAGCAGAGCGCAGACGCTAATATTCCTCCTTCTGCAGGCATGCTTAAGATCTGTGAGTCATGGTCTCGCTTGTGGTATCTCTTTTCTTGTGACTACTGAATCCTTTTCTACATAGATGATCAGCTTCAAGAGCAAAGTTAAGATTGCTGTTGAGATTGCAGCCCCACTCAGATTACTGTATGATTCACGTCAATTTCTTGGTACCAAAGAGAATATGTATGAAGCAAAACAGCAGCTCTATGACTATCACTCCTGCCCAGCTCTGCTTTAGAAATAGACAGACACTTGCTCACTTCTTAGAGAAGCTGGTTAGAAGCACTTACCATTAGGAATTACTTCTTTAGAGTGGAGGTGGTACAAAAGCAGATGCCTGCTTACAGGTCTGGTAAAGAGTAAGAGGGTGGGATTTGAGGCACATAATTTATTTGTTATTTCCTACTTATCAGTTAAGCAGTTTGCTATTCTCATTGTGTGGTTTTGGATGACTTTTGAGCAATTTAACTCGCCACACGTAATGCACAGGATCATAGGTTAGTTACCCAAAGATCTGTTTGCAGCACGTACCTTGCAGATATTTATATTCTTCATCAGAACTACCCACAGTGGAAGCAGTCACTGCAAGCGATCATGTTGTCAAGAACAGATGACTGTAAGAGAGCTAATTCGTGGATAAGCATGAGAAAGCCAGTTTGGCAGAAAAATGAAGGTGAGAGAGGGGACTGTTAAGGATTGCTGAGTTACCTTGAAGCAGATATTTTCATCTGAAGAGGATGTGGATATGTTAATCCCAGACGGTCAAGAGAAACAGCAGAATAATTTTCATTCAGTTAATACAGCATCAATATCATGCATTCTCTAAACCAGTATGTGATAAAGTAACCAAACACAAAGAGAGAGACCCACAAAAGGAATTAATCTAAGGGATTTAATCTAAGGATTAAACCTAGAAGGTTGTTTATGTTTATTACCCTTTCCCTTGGAGCATGAGGTCTAAGTAAACTATAAAACTTCAAAGTCCATAAACACTTGGGAAAGCATGTGGCTACCCAGCATTCAAAGATCATTTTCCATGTAACCTTTGATTTCCTCTAGATCCTGGGATCCAAGAATAGCAATTCTGGCACCATATAAAGAGACTTGATTTACAACTTGACATACCTCAAGCAGGTAGCAGAATGATGGCTTATCCTCCAGTACAGTGAGGAAAGAATCCTTCACACTTGTATTTCATTTAACTTTCCTGTTTAAACGGAAAAAATCCTGTCTGCTTATGCTTCGTGCTACCTGTGTAGGTAGGATATCACCAAACGTCATACACTCTTACTCTAGTAAAACTACTTCACTATCTTTTAAAAGTCAAATTCACGAATAAAGCAACTGTTCCCCATTACTCTTTCTATTTATTAAATCATTAAAGAAGGTATTGATATTATCATCCAATATTCTTTTTCCTAATGCCTGCATCAGAGAAAGACATGAAGACGTGCTATCACTTTAAATGTAACCCAACAATAATGACTTCAAACATCTTTAATATAATAGACTTTGGTCCTGAAAATTAATTTTTTAGAAATAAAACTTCTGTGAAACCCTGCCATTACTGTTTCTTTTCACAATATATTTCTCAGTAGTTAACATTTCTCTACGTTCCTTATCTACCACCTACTTTTTATAAGACATTATAAACTTTTAAATGTTTTTAAAATACTTGTCTCATTTTTTCATAGCTTTTCCTTATGTCACGTGTGCTCTTTTTGTGCAGAAAACGTACTGGCTGCTGTTGTTGGGAAGGATCTGTGTGCAGTATATTGTACAGGACTTTATTCTTGCCCTTCTACTTTTAAGTAAAAAACTGCTACTGAAGAAATGTGTTGGTCTTTGGGAATAAACCGCTCTTCCAAAAAGTGAAGACAGGATTGATGCTTTCCTACAAATTTTAGACAGCAGAATTCAAACAGAAAGGTAAGGGGAGAGAAGCCAAAAGTGACTGTGTTTCACAAGCACATAAACTGACGTTCAGCCTGTGGCCTTCACTTCCCACTGCTCTTTTTTTTGGCAGAGGGCTCATATTTTTCAAATGATGGTTATCCAATCTTAAATGGATTACTTCAAAAATTCTGCTTCAAGTGACAGTTTGTTCTATGTGAATAAATACACAGGTTAGTTTCTACCTTTTCTTTTCCTTTCTTGAACAGCACCAAAAAGTCATTTTTCTAACCTCATTAACACAATTCTAGAAGCACAAGAAGGTACAGATGCCTCTGGAAATATCCCATACTAAAGCATTATGGGAGGAGTGGAGTAGTAAAGGGTAAGTGTCAACAGGGAGGATATATCCAGACATCTGAGCACTATCTCTCAGGTATCCTGTGTTTCTCCTGGCCTCTGGAGTCATATTCCATTAGCTAACATAATTTACTTCACCGAACTGACCTGAAATCACAACTGAGAGAGTAGTCATGTTAGTAGGAATTAGTTTTTATCAGGAAACATGCAATAAAATGAGGTTTTTCTTTGTTGCTGTGTTCAAATGGACACCTGAGAATATTGAATTGCATTTAAAAGAAAAACAAAACAAAACAAACAAAACCTCTGTCAACTGTGGAACTAATGAAGCCTAGTCTGATACAGCTCAATGCCCTCAGGGCCTTCTCAGAACAGCACAATAAATCCTGACCCTTACAATCATCACACATAAAACCACACATAACACAGCGAGCTGGCTGCTGCCACACAGGATGTATAACATGTCAGTGCTACTAGGCTTTCCTTCACTAGAGACGGTAGCTTTTTTTCTCTTCGCATTCCATCTACCAATTTTGGAAAAAAAAAATATTTAAAAATGTTGAGAGCTCAACCCTTCTTTGTAATCTGATTGAAAATTGTCTGGCTAGGTTCAAAAGTTATTGGAGAGAGTGATGTACAGACAGAGATCTTAAACCATCATTTCCTTAAGAAATTCAATACAAAAAGTTTTACAGATAAGAAGAAAATAGTTTGAAATGTGACTACATGCAGACTGAGACCTTAAAAGAGAGAGACAACTCCAGTCTTTTGAAGCTGTTGTGTATTTGAATTCTACATTTAGGCAAGAGAAGGCCTATTAAAAATATTTTAGGAATGGCAATACAAAATATAATGCAAGAACATCTTCGTACAATCCAACTGGCCATTTTGCTTCACAAGCAGCTTTACCATGCTCAGAGAGGAAGGATTCCCAAGCAGCTATTGCTTACAGTGGCTAGGTATTGAGAAGGTCTCTCATAAATCTAGCTTATGCCTTCTTGCTCAAGAAAGACCTTAAATTTCTAGTGCAGGTAGTATTCTGCTATGTTATGATGCCCTTTCAGTATTAAAGAGTACAAAAAACAGACTGTAAAGGCTTTAAGATTCACTATGCTTGCTTTTCATTTTAACTGCTACCCTGTTTATAAAGACACAATTAGTCCAGTAGTCTTGTTTGCAGACATTAGGGGAACAAATAACAGGACAGGTACACTTTGATGTGACTTAGGTAACCAACACGAATATCTCATTCTGCAAATTACACTCAGAGGAGCACTTGCAAAATTCTACAAGCCTAATGTGATTGTAAGGTTATTTGATGAACTACATAAAGCACACACATTCATATAAAAAAATCATTAGCAGGTCATGGATAATTCACAGATAGAAAAACTGATTAAATCCCAAAGCTGTTATATACAATGAATGGCTTGACCTGCTCTATTCAGTACATACATATTACAGAAGTCAAGTATATTGGCTCTCTCCTGACACTTCATAGATCTTTGCATATATTATTCCAACTATTCCATAGATTAGAGTAAGAAAAAGATGTTAACTTAACAAGCTGTTTCTGAAAAATCCAGCAATTACAGTGATTCGTAAGCCAAAATCTGAAAATCTTTCACAGGTTCCATTAAAATTTACTTTAAATCTATTCTTGGGTAAGGTATGGAACACAAAACCAATGGTTTTCTACATTTTTATTGTAAAAATGCCTTCACTCTTTCAGAATAGCAGTTTACAGGTACTCATTTGACTCTCTAGCTAAATAAATTATTATAGGGTTATTTAGAGTCCTGTTCCAGCAGAGTTACTCCATGTGCGAATGCCTATTGATTTCAGTGGAACCACTATTACGCTATCTGCTATGAAGTCTTATTTCTTTCACATTTAAAATCCTCACTGCTGTGTTTGCTCATTTCATTTTATTATCGGTTCAAATCGTTGTGATGTTAGAGCTAACGGATCCAGAGTAAATCCATGAAATGAGAGAGACTACAAATCAGTACGCATTTGATAAAGATGGTCACTCACAAAGGGAAGGCTTACCTATTTTCTTTGAAGACAGCTAGGTACAAAGAAACTTCATCAGTAAATGACTCTTAATCTTTTTTAACTTTAATATGCCATATAATCTTATTTGTGTCCATTGTTTTTGCAGAAACCTCCTTGCAATATCAGCTTAACTCTATTTAATAATTAAAATTACTTAAAAGCAAAACTGACTACTTACAGGTACAAGCACTGATTATGTTAATTTAAATTATAAATGCTCTTTCTTCAGCGCGATCATGTATTTTTAAGTCTTTTAGACAATCGTGCTTCAAGCTCATTTGGTACGGAGTATACTAACTGATAACTTTCATATGGTAATGAGTTTCCAATTTCGTGTAAACCTTTTTTCCTTTTTTTTTTAAACTGAAAGCATTTATCTTTTATTCATTACATAATCCTCTTTACATACAATAGCTATATGAAATATCATTAATAATCTGTTTCATGCTTTCGATTGTTTGAGAATTTTATGCAGAGCAAAATTTGATTTTCATGTTTTTCCAGCTGCAAGGCTTTCCATATTTTGTTTCGTTCATTTGCTGCTCACACCAAATTGGGAAACTCTGATGTGAACACATGCAGGCCCTGATTCAGTAAAAGTACTTAAATCATCTGTACTTAAGGCTGTCTGTGGCATAAATGTGTCTACTTGAGTGCTTAAAGCTAAGCAAAGGCTTATGTATTTTGCTGTATCTTCAAGAAACTTGATTTTATATTCAAGGCATTATAGCCAGCCATACGACTATGCTCTGAGATGAAACCATGTTCATCATTAGCCAGATTCCATGTATTTGAAAAGAGTTCACTGAAGAATCAGCTCTTTATATATAATCTACAAGCTATTTACAATCAAATTTGTAAATTTTTTTTTAACCCTTCATATAGTAAAAATAAGAGCGCTACTGTTTAACATGCTCAGCATAACCCTTGCTATGTGCTGGACTCTGGGATGCTCTAACTGTTCAAACAGGTCCTTGAGGTTCTGTGCGATCTCAGAGAAGACAGAGATGGGATTTAACTCATCTCACTGCAGACACACATGTGGTGAGCCGGACTAGGGAAGTGATCATCCCCCTGTACTCGGCACTGGTGAGGCCCCACCTCGAGTGCTGCCTTCAGTTTTGGGCCCCTCACTACAAGAAGGACATTGAGGTGTTGNTTCTATGATTCTATGATCTAAGCCAGCCAATTATTCCTTCTTTGTAGATACTGGAGAAATAGTTGTTTTTACAGAACTATTTAAATCATCAAAATGCCGATGTGTACCACACATCCCCTAAACCATGTTCCTGCTTCTGTCTACTGACCACAGCAAGAGTCTCCACGGCCACACTAGTTAAGGCCATTGACACTGTGGACCAACCCCACCCTGTTGAGAGGCTCTCAACCCTCTCACGTTTTTTCCTTCAAGTATGTCTTTTTCCTTAAAGTATGCTAAAAGTTTTTTCCATCACTTCAAAGCTCTGCTGTTCTGATGGAGGAGGATCCATTAAAATGTGTGGCACCTGAAGTAGCAATTTGCAGTAGTTCCTCTGTGAGCTTTAGGCCCTAAAAGACAACGCTACCTGAGATGCAATGCGCTAGTCTTTGGTGGGCTACTGCATGCTCTCTAAGTGTCTGCACAAACCCCTCAGTGGGTCACCGATCCGGCTGCTCACTGGAAGTGTTCGGAGCAGAAAGAGCCACGGGGACAACCTGAGACACAGCAGCAGCTGCTCTGCAGGGTAAAGCGGTTGCTAATCATGAGAATTGCTCATTCACCAATTAACCAGGGAATCAAAGCCATTCAAATTTCCACGGTTGCCAAAGATTTACTACCTCTGTAGCTCAAGAAGAAAAAGCTGCCAAGTATTTGCTCTTTCTTTAAGGTTACCTAATGTATTAGCACTTATTAAACTTCTCCCACAGAGGTGATCAACTATGAAGCACCAAATAAAGTTGTATTTGATAAAGCTTTAACATTTTTCCTGTCCTGCTATTTGTGGAGTACAGATGCCACTATGCTTTCACATGTTGCTCCCCGCCTTATTCCAGTGTGTGATCCGACAGAAATAAATACAGAGAAAGCTAAGATTACAAAGGAAAAAGTATCGTACTTTGGACTGACCTTACAACACTAGACCTTACAAAAGGTAAAATGATCCGAATGGTAAACAGAAAGCTCTAATAGGAATGAAAAGGGAAGAAAACTGGTGAGTGTGACCTTTAAGAAGTTTCAGTTCTTTCTAACTTTTCCTTAATTCTGTATATTCTGGTAGAATATCTCTAATTTGAAAAGGAGGTTGTATTTGGGAACGTAACAGAGAAAACACACTGCTTACCTTTCTTAAAAGAGCCAGTACATTAGATATAAGAAACAATGGACATTCACGAGACAAAAAAAAAACACCCCAAAACACTCTTTGTCCAAGTATGCACAAAGCAGAAAAACAGATAAAAAAGAGCAATAATCCAAATAAATGAGCCCAAGAAGACTACTAGAGTACAGTGATGTTTGACACAAATTCAGAAAGTTATCCTTCTAGGGAAGAGTCCATTAGTCCCAAACTTTACAAGAGCTCTTGAACATGCCAAAACCTCTAATGGTGGGGGAAAAAGCATAATCTATAATCCAGATAAAACGATCAAACTGTTATCCCTAGTCCAAATATCGGAACGCAATATCTGCTTCACCACCCAGCAGTCTATTAACAGTTCTCCTTCAGAAAAGACTCCAAATAACATCCTTTAACATTTTACTAAAAAAGAACAGAATTGTATTGTGTGCAAAGTAGGTTCTCTAGATGCTAGATAGGCATGCAAACATATCAGAGGTTTCCTAAGTGCTTGTTAGGTGGATGGTAATTTGTCTGACAGTCAGTTCTAATGGAACGGCAACAGTTTTTGCACTCCGTTTTCAGGCAGAAACAGTTCACAAAGATAAGGTCATTCTCTGAGAACTGAAATGTCAGACAAATCACCATCCAACTTGCAAACTGTGCCTCTAAGGGAGACTGGTGTGATTTGTGACTTAGAGTTTTGGGTTTTATTTTTCATATTCCTGAGAAAATCACTGTGAAGCTCATTTGTTCCAGAGCCTGCACAGCCAGAATTCCGTCACAAGGAACTTGCAGAAGGCATGACCACCAAACGCGCTCCTCTCTTGTTCACAGAATAGCACCTTCCAGAGGTCAAAGGAAAATAAGTCTGATAAGCTGATGCCAAGTCATACTTCACTGCAGAGATGGCTGACTCAAAGGGGTAAAGTCAAAAACCTGTTTGAAGCTCAGATCATCCAGTACATCCTCCACAGTCAGTTTCTCAAATACAATACAGGAAGAGAAAAACCTCAGCACCTGCAAGCAGCTTAAGAGACTGAAAGAAGATCTAGGGCTGTTTATTTATGAGAATAATACTTAGCTGAAAGTTCAGTCATTGGTTTATAAGTGTTTGGGGTGTTTTTTCAAAGATGCAAACCCAATTTTTTAACACCTGCTGAAATTAAAATGATTACCGATATGGCTATTTAAAGCTACTTTTTAGATAGGACATTATGCGTCTTCCAAAACATACTAAAAATGCCTATAAAACTGGACTAAAATCTAAACTTTTATAGAAACTTAGGTGATACTATACCAGCTGTCCTACTTTTTAATTCGCTTTTACCTATAGGAATGAGGTTCAGGTTAGGGAGTGCAAGTTCTGCACATATAGTCATTACAAAACTTACATGCATAAGAAAAGTCACCTGGAGACAGCATGGAAGGTCATCTACACTAGCAGAGAGTAAAATACAGTTATACGTTCATCATCGGCTATGTCTCTTCTGTAGTTCAGCGCATAATCCTGCTTTTCCTACCTCTGAAAAGCTAAAGACGGAATGAGTTTCCAGAGTAATTTTTGCAAACCTGTGGTCACCCAGGTTCGACACCCTGCACTGTCTCATTTTGTATATGGTAAGTGGTTTAGCCACTAGCCTCACCTACATTAGGGTATACAGAGATACATAAATGGAATGCATATCTCACAATACTCCTGTGTAGGATCTTCTCTTCAAGTTCTTCTTGAAGAGTTCTTCTTTTCTTCTATAGGACCTAACTCTTCAAGTTACCAATGACAAAAATCTACTTTGAAATAAGGAGACTGCACATTGCTTAAAATCCCAGCTGTGCAGCTTTGGCCAAAGTTGGGCTTCAGCCAGGTCATTAGCAGTGAAACATTACTAGCACATCTGACTTCAGAGCATGCCACAGGCAGAAACTGCAGGGCTCAGCAGCTGCAGAGCAGAGGTTTGGTGGCTGTCAGCAGTACCTGTTTCATGCTCCCAAGTCCATTTATGGTTGGTATTTACGCGAGTGAAAAAAAGTAAAAAAAAAATCAAATCATTCTCATTCTTCCTATCATTTCAAAAAACTATAGAAAAAAACATCTATAGAAGGAAATATTTCTTACCTGAATCTGGCCTGATTCTGTCTGTTCAACAGAGAGATCAGCCTTTAAAGCTGGTACTAACGTTAGCGTCCGATGTTCACTTAATTGGGTCACACACAGCTGTCCTGCTTGACAAAGATAATTTGGTTACATATAGATTGTTCCGATTTGCCCCTGCTGTACTTGAAGTGAATATTCTTGTAAAGGTCACTATTTTATTGCATGATTATTAGGTGCATCAGTCCTTCCTTTAAGTGATGTGGCCAACATTATCTGGTGGATTATTTCTCAAATTGCCTGAATTTAATATCTGTTTACGGGGGCAGAAGTCAGACACTCCACCACAGAACCTGAATCCATAGCAGCTATGAGCAGTTCTTTGGACTTATAAAGCTCTGGGATGGAAATACAATTTTTACATTACAGGTAGAAAGCAAGGGCACAGGCAAATGGAGATGACCCCACGCCACAAAGGATGGCTGTGCCTTAATCGAAAACTGCCCCTGAGATTTTTATGTCCAAGCCAAGTAACTTAGCCTGCAGACCATCCTCCCAAGTGCAAAGATAACTGCATATTAATTAAATAAAAAATATTAGGTGTGCAAGTCTTCCTTATGCATCACTGAGATTAGCAGGTTTAAAATATTGTGTGTCACACTAATCTTCAGAGAAAAGTGATTTAAATATATTACCTCATCACATCCACAACTTTTTCATTATCATTTTAGGGGGCTTCAATAATGTAGGACAAATGGGAAAAAGTGTGTGTTAACATTAAAAAATGCTGGTTTGAGGGTCTAGAAGAATATTGGCCAAGGATCTGCTTTCAATACATTCAGTATTGATGTGCTATTAAAGAAGGTTTTTTCCCCTCTTCTTTTATACTTTGGTACTTGCAACTGTTAATAAATTAGCATTTTCAATTCCAAAAAAGTTATACCATGCAGTCTGAAGTGATTTAATTATTTCCAATGTGAGTTAAATAGTCACCTTTAAATACAGCTCTTTAAAAAAAGTGCGTATTTTTGGTTCAATTCTACCCTGTCAAATATCAAGCAGAAGTAGTCTCTTGAATCTGAATCAAAATTCAAAGCCATCTGAATTATTAAAATAAACACAATTCCAAAATAAAGCTTGTGTAAATCCTAGTAAGATAATTATAAACATTTCAAATCAAGTTTATTGAAATATTTCACTGACATAAAATGAACGTTTCAGCCTAGGAACAGCAGTGATTAAAAAGTGTTAAAGATGGATATTTCAGCAAAGTTCTGTTTTGATGGTTTAAAGAAAAGAAAATTCTGAAAATTTGCCTCCTAAAACTTCATTCTTGACGATGCAGACTTTTCTTATAAAAGGTAATAAAACTTAATGATTACAAAGTAACAAACTTAAAAGTAGAAATCAAGCAATAAGGTCAGGACCCACGTCAAAGACTTCACTGGAAAAAGGAAAAAGAAAAAAAACCCAGTCCTGTAAAGGTGGCTTTACACCTCCTTTGTAGCTCCTTGACTATCCAGGTCCCAGCACAGTAAATTAGAGCAGCCTGAAGCCTGCACTGAGTCGTACCTCAATCTCTGTAGTCCAGAAAGCTGGTCTAGCTTCAGGAGACCAGTGGAATGCAAAGGTCCTTAACCTCACAGTTTCCTCTATGCAGAGAGGAATCTTGCCTAGGTGGTTAAACCAGTTTTTAAGCTCTTCTGTGAAGGAAAGTTAGAAGGAGTTGTTCTTTTTGGGTCCCATCCCCCCCCCCCACAAATTTCTCAAGTGTCAATCAACAGGTCAGCCCTCAAGAACAGTTTTAACATCTGGGGGAAGTACCTCAGCTTATTAGAGTTGTTTATGTGTATTTTTAAAGTCACAGTATTTTGCTTTAGAAGTTAGTGCGCTCTAAAAGCAATTACTGTATACATTTAGATACTGTCCATGTTGTATAAAAATATTTGTTACCTTGAAAATGGCGAACTGCAAGAAATGATTCTATGAAAATATCTAATCACAGAAGGGATCCCGCTTGGTTATTAGCTATGGAAAAAGCAGAAGTGTTTTTTGCACTAGTTGCATTCTATTTTTAATCTGTCTGTAGGATTCTATAACATAACTGGAGAGAAAACAAACGCCACTGCCCAACCAAAAGCAAACGTACTTAGAATAATTGAATTGAATTTAAATTCAATCTCACTAACAGGTATCCTCACCATAATTTATGAACATTTCATTTTGAAATATTTATTGCAATTTTTAAAGGTGGATTGGTAAAGATCACTTCAGCTCTCCACATTACTTCTCTAATGCTCATGCTTTAATTGAGTTTATCCATCAATGTCGTATACTGTTTGGAGAATGGATGCAGGGCGAGAACTGTTAGCTCGGAGTATGGAAAGGACTTTGATTTAATTAACAATAGTATCTCTGTAGAGAAGTTAAAGGCTATATTCATTCTGTTCTAATAAATTGGATTCAGGTTCTTTGTTTGGACAGGGAGTGGTGAATGATGTTCAGGTCTATTTCTTAGAAGTGTCAGGACGTGGAACAGTGATAGTTCAAACCATTAAAAAAAGAAAAATTTTTACCTGACTTTATTAGAAACATACTATTAGTGCTGCCCTACGTCCTTGTCCGTGAAACACTACTGCTTCCTTGCTTCTGTGTTGGTTTCACCTGCCAGAATGAAAATTCAGTTTCAAAAACAATACTGCAAATGCAGATATGGACTTCCACCTCGCATGCATGAGACATTCTTACTTTTTTTTCCCTTGGCAGTCAACTCAGTGAAAAGGTTGACTTAAGATAATAACTCACTTGAGACATGCATTCAAAGGAGACCAAGACACTTTGAATGTGTGTTGCTATTGCCAAATGAGTCTCATTCAGCTTCATGGTTTTCAATGCATCTTAATTGGTTCTGCATTTTGTATGCTCCACTGAGCATCTTTAAAATAATAGCCATATATATATATTATTTTTTTTTAAATCATTCTGGTTAATGCATGAAGCATAGAGTTGAGCTTGGACCATGAAACAGAGAGAAGATAATGCTCACTTAAGTTCTCCCTAAATACAGTTAAACACCAGGCACAGGCAAAAGTGTTTTCCAACATTTGATTAAAGTACAGAATGCAACATTAAATGGGTGCATGATGAAATGGACCCTCTGCTTTTTACAGTAACTTCTAACCTAGTGTGTCAGAGAACTGTATTTTGTGTCATACAGTTCTTGAAATACTGTTATAATATACTTTCTGCATCTTGTGTNNACTTTCTGCATCTTGTGTAGCACCTAAGCACTTGATCATTTTTAAGAAGTCCAACTCAGTGCTCGAGTCAAATGCCAGAAGAGAAATGCAGCCTAATTATGGCCCTGTGCTCAGCTGAATTACACCAACTGTAAGTCAGGTTCTTGAATACTGAATGAGAGTTCACATAACATAGCATAGCATATATAATCAAAGGGTTAAATCCATGTAACTTCATTTGCATGGATGCATTTTCATACTCCTCAACATTATTTGCAGCTAAATCTATAAACAAAGTCTTCTGAGACTGGGCTTTCTGCCCTGGACTGGCTCTTAAAACAGCCAGTCACAGACCAGCCAGTCCCAGACCAACAGATTACAGCTGGGGGGAGGCAGTAACAACACATGGCAGAAGTAGCACTAACAGTGGTTCCTCTCATTTTAATCCAGAAATCTTGTGTTTTAATGTCAGACAACAAGGAGAGAGAACCTTGCAGAAGGATAAAGGAAACACACTATTACTGACGTAGAAATACACTAATCAGTACCAAAAGGCAGGATTGGTGATGCTAAACAGAACACAAGCCCTGAGAAAAGAGCAAGAACCCCTGATAAATGCTTCAGCAAAAGCTGATAGCAGATTGTAAAGTACTGATTTGATCTTTCATCTTCCCAGGCTACGCGAGCAAGCAAATAAACAGCAGGAGAACATCAAAACCAAAACTATTCAACAGAGTGGACAAAGATCAAAGTAGTCATGAATGCATTTTATGTTTCTTGCTGGTAAGTACTGTTATTGGAAGCATAATACCTGTGCACAAAAGCAAAACAAGAATTATGCATTTTGTACTAGAAGACTATACAAAAGGTCTAATTAAAGCATCTAACAATATACCAGCTTAACTTCAAAGACAAAAAAAAAAAAGAGTGGTATTATTACATGCAGAGGTTGAATCTAACAATTAGTAAATCTACAGTATTTTAGAGCACTTCAGGCTGGATCCTCTGTGTGGGGTTTTGTTTGTTTGCTTGTTGAAAGAAAAAGAATAGGTTACAGGCTGTCAGTCACCATCAATAAAGAGGATGATTAAGTGCCTCTTATTAAAGATGGTAACACTTCACCTAGCACAGAAACCTTATTTGAATTGAGCGGTCACATGAATAATCCTAAAATCTGGCTGAGGCACTGTTTGGTCAAGGCAGCAGAAATGAAGTAACAAGAACCACCCAAGAATTATCCCTTATAAGGAGGTAAAGCCAGTTTAGTCTCCAGAAAAAAATTTAAGTAACCTCTATACTGCATTTAACTGCCAGCAGGCTTGAAATAGGGAAGAATAAATGCTAATTTATCTAGTCTTCCACTGACTCACTTTTCTACGAAGAAGGCACACTCATAAATTACGAACCTATTTAATTGTATGAAACCAAGAAACGTTTAAATATCTCAAGCATATAGTAGAATGTTCTTGATGTACCATATATACACAAATTTAATAACAGGACAGAAATTCCTATGAAGAAATTGCAAGTATCCCTTACTGTCAAAGTTTGTTTACCTTCCTCCTCTTTGCACACATCTTCCCACTTCTTGAAGATTTTCTATGGAGCATTTCTTCTAATAAAAACCAGAGACATAACAGCATCAGAAATATTTACTTTTTTTAAAGAAACATTCTGTGATTCAGGAAGGAAGAAAAGATTAAGATCATTAATATACTTTTAGGAAGATTTTTCAGGTAATGTAAATTGTCAAGAATCATTAAAGTGTCTATAACAATTAACATCAACCAGAAATCTTCCCTGTTCACATCCTTGTAGTTCAACAGTTTGCAACTTTTTAACATCTGCAGTCTACCAAACTTTCCAGTGAAGATGCAGATCCTCTCAAAAAAAATTCACATAAATAGAGCGTTGTACAATGATACATTAATTTTTCTTCTGCTTTTCCTAATTGTGCTTTGCAATTTCCTTGGAAAAAATCCACAGATCCTCACCCCATGTCTGACTGATCACGAGTCATAACCAGTGTCCTACCCAGAAGCTCCTTGGGTAAGCAATCTCCGCTAACTAGACTGTAGGTACCGTTTGGAAAACTTCTATTTCAGTTCACTCCTTTATTTCCACCCCTTGTGACTCTGGACTGTAGATGCTTTAAAATTTTGTCATTCTTTATTTATTTTATATTTTTCACACAAAAGCCAGTTAGAAAATGCTGGCTTACAGAAGGTTCAAATAATTATTATCATTTTTCTTAACAAAAAACTGAGCGAGGATGAAACACCAGAACAGGTTGCCCAGTGAAGCTGTGGAATCTCCATCCTTGTGGGACTCAAAACCCCATTGCACACAGCCACAAGTAAACTGCTGTATTGGGACCTGTTTGAGCTGGAGGTTGGACTAGCTGATTTCCTGAAGTCCTTTCCAAGCCACGTGATTCTGTGACTGTGATGGAGATGACATTATAGAGGTTTGTTAGACAATCCTAGACATTCAGTAACTGTGCACATTTCAATCATAATTTTCTAGTGATCTTCAAGTTTTCATGGCTTTATCCATTATAATATTTCTGTGGTCCCATTGCTATACTTTTATAAATTCACCCAATCCATATTTCCTCCATAATAATGGCCATGTTAACTGCTCTTCTGGGCTAGATTTGTTTTGAGCAACTCTTACGTGTATCATTGTCCAGCACTAAAATTCAATGTCGGTACAGGTCACAGACACCATCCTAGCAATAGGTAGATAATCATCCATCTACTGGAAATAGTGGTAATTCTAACAGACTCGGTGTAGCTGCCCAGAAAGTAAAGTGAGTTCCTTGAAGGCTGAAGGATTTTGGCTAATTTTTTTACGGTTCTGCTCAAATTCTTAAGGTAGCACAGAAGGACTTGGAATACTTCATAGAAACTTCCAGACAGTTGTCCTAGATTGTAATGGGCTACAAAGCCCAGAACAGCACAAATTTAATGCACATTTTGCACTACATCTACATACACCAGCATCACCTTGCTTACAGTCCAGATACCCCTAAGACATAGCAGCTACAAGTTAGCACCTGCTTGACTTTGAATGTTAATTTAAGATTTTTTTTGGTTGGTTCAGTTTTGGGTTAGGTTTTTTTGCACGCAATTGTATAGTAATGAAGTAGGTCAAGGAAACAGTGTGGCTTAGGGTTGACTTAGTGTTGAGCACTCATGGACAACCACCATGGCCGGTCATTGTTGTTCTTTTTTTCACTAAATATAGCTTACAACACGTAAGTCATACAAGCTACGTAAATTCACCCTTATTTGAAGTAGCATAATTTGGATTCTCTGCTTTCTGAAATGCAATGCCGTGTTCTTTAAAAGTTATCTGAATTCTTTGTTCCTCAAAGTACAGTTTTGCATTTGCTCAGTGGCAGTTATGTACCTTATTATTTACTATTCTGTCAATCCTAGTTTCACCTGTAAATAATACCAGAATTACTTGAAATTTTCTTTCAGAAAAACTGAATAACATAGGGCTGTTTCCCAGATAAATCCAAACTTTTTTTTCCTCTGAATATTAAAGCTGATAATGATGTAGTGAGCCGCACCAGTTCTCATCTTTCCAACAGAAACAATACTTACAGCACTGATATTGCATAATGCTGTTTTTTCAATCGAGACGCCCTCTGTTTATAGGCACACAAGAAAAGCCCACTACGTTTACACAATGCATGGATATGAGTCTCAATGTTTTTCTGCTGTCAGCAAGTATTAAAGTTTAAAATCCTATGGCCTCTATCCATAGTAGCTAGTCTACTTGAAAAAAATAACAGCTTACTAACTTGCTGAGTTAGATCAAGCAGTGCTATACAATTCAAAGTCCCATGTGGAGACCACTGTGCTTCCTCATGATGGAATTTTTCTTTTTGCACTGTTTACTCAAAAAAGTAGGAAATTTCACACAAAATAATTGTGTTAAAGGTTAAGACAGAAAAAGCAAAGACCTCAAAAAGGTAGGAAATAAAATAAAGGTGTACTGTGTGACAAAGCTCAGATCCTTTAGGCACAAACACTACAATGTGGATGCTGCCTTGCATAATATGCACATAACGCTGTGTTCCTTTCCCTTTCCTTCTCCCCTTTTTTTGCCTCCCAGCCAAAACGACCCACACTCTTTCATTAGAAAAAGGACAAGTGCTGTGAATTAGTCAGTTTTGTCCTTTAGAAGAGAGGAACAGTGATACCCAATCTGCTGGACCTTCTCTCCAGTGACCCTAATATTGACCAATAGCTAATGTTTCATATACTTTATAAGAATAAACCAAGCATACGGTGAAAAAAATCCCAGAGTCCAGTGATTTGCATCTCAAGGGTTTATAAAAGCAATGGGCTAACTATTCAAACCTATAGGAACTGAGCTTTCCGTTCAGGAACTACTATATGAATACTAAGACTGACGGAAAACTGGACCAAGCTTGACTCTCAAAATTAGTGAATATTTTCTATTTTAAATTTTGTTCTGAACTAAAAATTGGTAAGAAAAGGGAAGCGAGGAAACTCTTAAGATTGCTGTGAAGATAAATTCCTCAGGGTTTGTGAAGCAGTTCAACACAACAGCTAAAGTATATAAAAAAGGAGCACACAAGGAAATTAGTAATTTTGTACTCTGCAGGGTTTGGATGGCAAAGTCAATAAGGCTTAGGGGCATGTACCATATGATCCAATACAAGCAAATGTTGAACATTTAACCCCATGGTGACCACATACATCTGTGTATGAGTGCCTATATAAACCATATACAAATATACACACAGAGTGTAAAAGGCAGGGATCCTGTGGGGAAAAACCCCTCTAGGTGAACTGGTAATTAAAACTTTTCCAACTGTAAATTAATTGAGTAGCTGAATAAAAATCTCCACAGATTGCCCACATTCTAACGTTTGAAAATGTGACATTCTCTTTTTCTTAATTTGTTTCTCTGGGTGCAAAATACGTACATCTAAATTTATAGAAAGTCTACTGATTGACCTGTCATGGTTTGGGCTTTTCAGCATCCTTTGATACACAGGAAATACTTTCCATTTGGTTATGTTACTTTTCAAGATATGCACGGAATATATATGCACTTGAACTATTTTGTTACATTATTTTAAAAAATTGCAACAATTAAATTTGATTTAAGTATTTTAAGGTTGTTTTTTTTCTGTGTACTCAAGTTGACTTTATTAACATCTTCTCTTTAGGTACTAAGAATTTTTCATGTACCCGGTTAAAACAGCATGACCATGTAAAATTAGGCATTCCTCTTCCAATAGTTGATTCTGAAACAATTCACAATCAATAAGCATAACTCTGCCTCATGTCTACCACGGAACAGCAATGAAATTCAATCTGAAAGCCCAGATACCCAGTTTCTGAAGAGCTGAAGTGCAAGAATAATAAGTAGTGACATCTGCTTCCCACAAAAAGGGGGCTACTGAGAAAAAATTCTCCTGTAGGTCATTTTGACATATAGCTTAATTCCTCAGTCACACTTTCAGAGGCATACTGAAACCCCCAGATTACTTAACCGTTATGTCAGACTCTGCACTGCTGAGTCTTGACTTGGCCTGTCCCAGTTATGGGACTTCCTACGTGCAAGATCAGTTTGTAGAAAGCTGCCTTGGAGGCCAAGATAAGTAACAGTGCAAGCCACGCAAATCACCAAACCCCCACAGAAGATCTACACAAGCCGCAAGTGATGTGGCAAGACTTACCCTGGATTTTGTTACCGAGATGAATTTCACTCCAAAAGGAAACATTGCTGAGAGCAGTGATGAGCAGAAGGATAGCTCTCAAAACAATTGTATATAAAGGATACTGAATCCTTATTTTATTCACAAATCTTTTGAAATTTCTATCTTTGGGTGCGTGCTTATGTATAAACTCCCCCTTTCTTAAATCCCAGCAGTGTTTTTTCACACTTTTTACTTGACAAACATACCTCCTCTGAAGTCTTGCTTCACCCCTCAGGAACTACAACAAATGCTCATAACGGCGTACTGCAAACTTTTGAAACTATTATTTAGATTGTTTGGGAGAAAAGTCTGGGTTATAAGAAACCTAATCATTAGGAAGCCTTGGGGTGTATTATGATTCTAGACTTGTTCCTGTAAAAGTCCAAGTTTCACTCCCAAGGAATGCAATAAGCCAGAAACATCTGAGTATACAAGGCAGCAGCATCTTCCCAACTAGCATCAACATGGAAAGAAAAATGAAAACTACTCTTCAGTACCTGAAGCAGCAAAGAGGCACTGTCTGCGTCTGGCTCTCATTCTGATACAGGTTCTGCTTCCAGCAGTTCGTAAATCTTTGCTTTTACTTCTGTGCTATGGTCAAGTGAAAACTCAGGTTGTTACTAAAATGTCACTAAGCAGTATTTCTCGGGATATACGTTTGAAAGATATGTCTAAAGGTACAATTGATTCATCTGACCTTTCCATGTTACTGTGAACACAGATATTCTAATGGCTAATGCAGGAAGCTACTGCATGTGTCACATACTTTAACCTGCCAGTGTATGTATGTTTAAAAGTGCAAAAATGTCAGTACCAGAAAAATAAATGCACCCAAAAAATTTAACTATAAATGAAACCTACGAGCCTTTTCATTTGCTTTCAGCTGAAGAACACAGGTTAAAAGATTTAACTGGAGCTCTTCAGTAAGCTACTTGAAAAGGGCCAAGAAGGACCTTACAAAATAAGTACGTATGGACCCTAGCAGATGTTTATACCAAACAATGCAGAGCAATTTACAGATAATATCTAAACCAACTTTAAATGACCTATTCCAGGCTTCAAGTCTCAGTAGCACAAAGTTCTGGCAGGCATATATATCCTGCTGGAGTGTAATCTATCTTGACCCAGTACACTCCCAATGAAATAAATGGTGTACCTTGTCAAGCAAAATGGTGTCCACTGTGCAAGGGGCAGCACAGCCCTTCCCTCTTTTCTTGTAGTGCTTCAACTGTGTTTCAACTAAGACATCACCCCTCCGTTGTTTGCCCTACTTGATGGTAAAGCTAACCCTGACTACCATATGCAGAAAGCTGGACAGCTATTAGGAAGTCCCCTTCTAACCCAAAATGCTTGTTTTTTGACCTAGTAACCAGTGCTTAAGAACACACACATTTCAAAAACGTTACCACTGAAACATTAACAATCCACCAACAAACTTCTATATATGGCTGTGGGAATGCTCCGGTTAGCTGATGGCAAGCATTTCTGTGTAAATGAGTTGCTGCTTCTTGAGCTGTCAAATGTATAAAGCACACAAAGCAGCTAGAAACCATCCAATAATAGCATATTATCTCATAAACACAACCTTCAGTAGGAACAACTCAGAAAAGCATTACACTCTGTGTAATTTAAATTGTGACTCTTTTGATAGAATAATAGAGGTTTGTCATATCTATAACATGTAGGTAACAAAGAAACTTTCAGTCCTAAAATGTTCCTTAGATAATTTAAATGCACATAATTTTTGCAGTAACAAATTAAAGCTTGGAGACTTGTAAATCTTGTCTCATGAACAACTTTAATAGTGTAGATGGAGAGGGATTATGTACCAAGGCAGGAAAGGAGAGATTGACAGCTTTAACCCACCTTCACTTTCTCAGAGTTTTAAAGCTGGTCCTGAGCCAATTCAGGCTTCTGCTTTATGCTGTAATGTCTTATCTTCTATTGCCAAGAATAACTGGAAAGCAGCAAGCAAACCAATACCATGGCAGTCGGCAAGAGGATGGGCAGATCAGCCTTTTACAAGAGAACTACCTAACGGAATAGGTATTCTCGAGGTAGATTTCTGCTTTCTTTCCTGCATTGAAGAAGAAGAGAAAATGCAGGGTCAAGCGTGAAATCAAGGATCAGTTGTTGCAGTGGCACCTTGGAAATCAGAATAGGGTTCTTCAGTTGTATCCATAGCTTTGTAAAGGAGTCACAAAATTATTTCAGTGAAACAAATTAAGAGTCTGATCCTGCTCTCAGACAACTCAGCAATAATGTTATTGTTTAGCTATATGGGGACACCAATCAATGTTTTAGGTATTATTTTTCTCTGTTTATCCACCTCCAAAATGGTGTTCACCAAGGAAGAGTTCCCACGTCACCTTCCACGTATCCTTCAGTGACTCGCATAAGCTTTTCTCCACAGCCTTAGTTTTCCAACTTCAAAACCCTGTAATGATACTTGCCTACCTCAATGGCCCATCAATCCTGAGTACATACACAACTGGGATGCGCATAAGAAAATTAACCTCTGCCAAGTACTATTCACTCACTGGTGCTGAGTACTGAAGCAGAGCATCGATTTCACTAGGCCATTATCATACATTTAACGGCAGTTGGTAGTCAGTGCTTCACAGGAAGATGCAAAACGTTGCACAGTGAAACAACTGCATCAATCTCAGACTGTTATACATACAGCTTCAGAAGGCAAGCACTTGAAAATGTCTCTGAGAGACAAGACAGTCTTCCTTCTCCCAAACCTGAAATTCCAGTCTGAAAAATATACCAGATTACTCTTCCCTCTGTATGTGATACGATCAGTTAGGTTTTAGCCACGACATCTTGAAATGTAAGAAATTAATCTTCTTGCTATAAAGCAAGCGTGAGAAAGGTTTCAAGATTAAGGAAAACCAAACCGCTATCTAAAACTGTCTGCAGCTTCTGTGGACACCCCCAAGCTCAGTCCAAGGGACAGTCACGCAATTGTAGCTGGGGCATCCCGACACACCTGGGGCGATAACCTAGTTTTATACAGCCCACGGGTAAACCTATGCTGGAGCTCATACTTTATAATCCTTTTTATCTTTCTCCATTGTTTTTCTTAAATTTGAAACAAAAGCCAAAAACCAAAAAAAAGTCTTCACTTTTCAGCATAAGAAGCATAGTAGTCAGATGGAATGATGCCCAATCCTGGGCAAATGGTTCACTCACAGCCTCAGACTTGTGAGGCAGTAGGTGGTCCATTACAGAGAGCGGTACAGGTTTCATGGGCTCTCAGTGGGCCATACAACGTTGGTGTCCAAGTGCAGGTGGCCCCAAGATATCAGATCTTATTAATCATTATATTGTTCATAGGAAAGTTTTGTTAGAGTATTTCAAAGGGTCTCTTGAATTTAATAAACTAAAAATTGTTTTCACCCTCTGAGACTAGAACAAATAGATTCCTGTTACTAAGGAAACCTGTCTGTGCAAGTGCCTAGATAAGAAAATAGCAACAACAAAAAAAAATCCCTAAATCCATTGTTAATAAGGTTATTTTCTCCCATAATATTTGTGGCATACGCTAATAGCATGGCTATATTGTTACAAAGGCACTCACTTGGATGACCTACATAACTCATTCATGGCTCTGCTGCTTATGAATCTTTGATACATCTATCCAAAAGAGATGTCAGTAAAACATTTACACCACAGCTTGCTACCCAATCTTCTGGTTTTATGATAAATGCAAGTTGTACCTTAAAGTAGCCAGCATTTTAATACATGAGCTTTTCAATACCAAATTAAATTTCTGCCTCTATCTTATAAAAGCAAACTGCAAGATCCTAAAACAGGGACTGACCATAATAAATCTCAAACACTCCTTAGGCAAATGTGTATGTAACGGGGATCAAAGCTGAATATATAAATACAAGATGTGAAAAAGAACAAAATATGCTCAAAGTGTCTAAAATCACCGGCAATCTACCTGTCCAATGTCAGACTACCAACTAAAAGATAAAAAAGGCATATAAAGGGGAAAATAATCTCTTCATAACACAGGAGAGAAAAAAAAATTAAGCCAAAAGTCCCCTAAACAAAACCCCACACATATGACACACTTAATATGCCAGAGCCTACCTATGCCTCTATCAATCGATGTATGTATACGGAAATATGTACCAAAACCCAACTAAAACACTAACATATAAAGATAAAACATCGGTATATATTTACAGCAAAATACAGATATACAACTGAGCCCTGTATCTATGGAGACAAAAATAGGTGTGCAGGCAAAGTAAAATATATTTTATCGGGCTAAATGCCATAATAGATAAAACAATCAAGCATTCATGCGCACAAATCCTTCTTTGGGTAACTAAAGATGGTATAAATTTGCAACTGTATCAGCTGGTCTAACAGAAAGTTAAAAATACTTTTAAAGACCTGTATTGCTTGTGTCCTTAGGACTTTGTTGCTATAACAAAACATCATTATCTCTGCCTAGACGTGTCTAACGTTTTTATTTGATTTAATACAATTATTGGGATTTGATGAAAGCTGTGTTAATTGAACAGTGCACTCGCTTAAATTATTACTCAATTTCTCAACAAAACTTGACAAGGAAAACCTTCTAAAGCACACCTCAAAAACACCGGAAATCAGCTCTTGCGCTTTGTCTGTTAGGACATACATAAAGCTTTGGGGGATTCTTTCAAACAGCTAACAAATCTGTCCGCAACTAAAATTATATTTTAAATGTCAGTGAAAGCAGTTGTTCTCCAAACCAAAGAGAGAGATAAAAAGTGAGTCCATGTTTATCATGCGAAATGCTTTGAGGTGATTTCAGGAGAAGCACTGAAAAGTAATTCCAATAAAAATGGAAAGGGAATAACAAAACATACAAGCTACAGTACAAGAAGGAACAGACATTTTAAAATGTTTAATGAACCTAATTTAAAATAATTGTTAAGTAAAAGTGCTTTTTAGAATATTAAGCAGATGTTTAATCATCTCAGTTGGAAAATTAAACACCAGATAACAAAATTTCAGGTTATTAGCAGAATATCTTTGCAAATTCAAAGTAAAATGAAGTAGTTCAGTAGCCTGCCTGAATTCAGATGGAAAATGCTTTGTATAAATTTTGTTATGTAGAAAAGGTTTAGGAATTGACCCTGTAAAAAGACGCTTCTGAATTTGTGAGCTTTGAGTGACTCGCTTTCATCTCTGAAGCATTTTGGTCTCATCTAACCACCGCATGCTGCAGAAGTGCTTGACATTGAGCGGATTATATTGTATGACATAGTTCCACAATAATCAGCATTTAATTAAAAGTTAACGGATACAATTTGTACAAATAAAGCTCTAGGTAACCTGAAGAATGAAAACGTTCCACGCGCAGGGTATTATTTTGGCTGTTCTATCTATTGGATTACCGTTGGATTAATAGACCTCCCAGGAAGAGCATTGTTAAAACAGAATTTTTATGATAGAGAAAGACATTTCAAACACACTTGTTAGCGGAACCTGTATTAAGACGCAGTCAGTACCAGTAGGTTTTGGATTTATTGCACCAAAGAGAGGAAGGGTGAAGATCTAAAAAGAAGAAACACTGTTCATTCCTCAGTTGTACACGTAAAGAATGGAGGAGGAATTGAGTAGGCAGTTTTGAAGAGGGTGTAGGCATGCCAGGAGAAGTGATAGAAAAATCAATGTTCTTAGTTTAAAAGGCAAATAAATTGTACAAAAATTGACCAGCAAGAAGGTAGCTTCAGATAAGCTGGAAGTTGAATATAGCCCAGTTTTAGCTAGTGTATGAGGAGAAGACAGACATGCTGCAGAATCTAGCACTAGCAGAACTGGAGACAAAACAAAGCTCTGAGCTGAGGTGTCTGGGACATGGTTAAGGACATGTAATTGTCACTTTTTTTTTTATTCTTTAAGGTATCATTTCTGACATGACAGCGATACATTCAAATCTAAATCAAAGCCAAGCCAATCAGGCTGTTGTGTGCTATAAGCATCATATTGTACGGTGTATCCACAAAATTGTAAGTCAACCTGAACCACAAACTGCTTGTAATATTTTCACTAGAATTAAATTATGTTTAGTCTCTCACTATAGGATTAATAATGGCAAATTAATTTATGCTGCCTCTAAACCAGTAGGCAGAGACAAGCAGCCCAGAGTCATGATAAAGTCTGACTCACTTGTATCCAGTGCAATAAATTTAGATGAGGTATCCTCTATGCAAATTGAAAACAGATATCTGATCCAAAAGAAAGCGATGCTGGATGAAACAATTTGCAGGGCTGCATCAGGCCGTACTGAGTAATGCTCCTTGTGCTATAAATTAGTGTGATATGAAATCCATCTAAATCAAAAGCATTCTCTTTTTTGACCTATGCTATGAGATACAAGATTATATAAGTGACAGGACAGGTAATAATAGTTGTAATTGTCCACACTCATTTTGTATTAAAATTCCAATCAGTGGCAAGGTTAGAATCACGCATTCAGAGAATGATGCTTTCTATGTACAGGAATGAATCATTATAAAAATGAGCTGTAGGAAGCTGAGAGCATGCGAAGTCTCCACTGGATGCCTGAATCTACTTGGCTATGCCAAACAGGGGGAAATCATTGCAGGCACAAGCTCTTCTGACAGTTTCTTTAAGTTCTGCTTCCAGTGCAAACCAAAATTCTGCACAAGGGACCCTTGTTACCTTTCTATCCATCTTTAATACGTTAAGCAAACTTCTTTGATTTTTCATAATTTAAAAAAAAAGAAAAGATTTGAGGTCTCAGCTTTCCAGAGCTTCTCTTGGCACACTAACGGCCAAGTGAAAAGTTATCAAAGGAAACTCTCTGTACCACTCTGTACCCTGACGTTATTTAGATGAGACTGAAGGACACTAATATTTATCAGCTGGCTACGATCCCTACAGGACTGCATATCAAATAAGCCCAGCCAAAGTACACTGTCACACCCCTCTTCATGCCTCCTGCCTTGAGGATGAGTACAGGAAGCAGCACAGCACCTGAGAGGTCACCTTTTCAGGGCTTTCATGAATTCTAGGCGTGAGCCACACATTGATTAAAGTCCTGCTGCATTACCTGGATGCTTTTCCTTCCTAAATTAAATTTGCATTGCATGAAACGATCAAAGCCAGCGTGTAGCCCAATAAGGCTCAGCACATGTAGGTGTATGGAAAGCAGGTATGTCAACCAGAACAAGGAGTATAATGGAGAATCTCATTTTTCACACGTAAAGAAACCCCCAACAATAAAAAAAAACCCAAAAGTCTGAATTTGCATGCATCGAGCAGTTCTTTCTGCTGAGTGGCACCTTACTTATAAGACACTCTTACAGATTCTGTGGATCTCCCAAATGTGTACGGCACCAGCATTTACCATGGCGAGCATAGCTGCCCGATCCAAGGTAGAAGAATTAGACTGTAATTTTCCAGCATTGCAAATCTGGACAAGCACACACAAAGCTTCCAGTGATAAAGGGTAACTTTCAAAGAAACAAGGTGAGAAGCAGCTATGCATTTGGAAATGGAGAAGACTCTCCAGTCACAGCAGCAAAACTTAAGTCCCATTTGAGGAAAACGATCTGGGTTCTCTTGCTGTCCCACCTTAACACTAAGTTTATCAGCAGTTCAGATGTGGAGAACAGGTATCAGTTATACTGGGACAGGAAGACAAAATTGTTTAGTTAACCCCAAAATATTATCCTTGGTACAGAATCTCCTGGATTCCATCAGTAACTGAACAAAAGCTAGATTTTTTTTAAGTTAAATGTGCAAACTGTTACCTTTGTTGATAAAAACCTGTACTACTTTCTTCATTCCATTTTAATACTCATGCTGTGGTTGTGAGAACACTGGAATACTGTCTGTCTTTCTCCTTGTACTGAACTGCATGTCCTCAAACCGAGAGAACCAACCTAAGGGCTGAGGGCATTGCAGCTTTAATGTCACCAAAAGCAATCACACAACTGTAATTCCAAATTACTCAGATGTTACTACTGTCTGTATTATTACGTAAGTACATTTCACTAAGGTCAGAGTATTAAAATCACATGATACTGAAAATATGACCAGCATTTCAGATATAAAAACAGCTGTACAAAGTCATCCCAAAGGCCCTCAGACCCATAACCTACATTTGCCAGTGACAGAGTCAAAAAGAACACAAGAAATCAAGAAAAATACATATGCTACTGCCTTGAACACCCTAACATCTTTCTAAATATTTGAGAGACAGATTACTCAAACCAAAGGTTTCAATGGATGTTGTAAGGCTGAAAGGATTTCTCTTACAAGGACTTTTCTACTCCCCTATCAAACCAGCATAAATTTTTTTACCATACACAACTGTCTATGGCAATATATCTCACAGATTACTATTATTATTTTAGAGCTTTATGTTGTCTTATACATATCACGTTATTTGAACTTACTTTGGTCAGCTTCCTGGAATCAAAGGGGTTTTAATCATAGAATGGTTTGGGTTGGTAGAGACCTTTAAAGGCCCTCTGCTCCAACCCCCCTGCAAAGAGCAGGGACACGTTCAATGACATCAGGTTGCCCAGAGCCCCGTCCAACCTACCCTGAGTGTTTCCAGCGATGGGGCACCTACCACCTCTCTGGGCAACACATGCCAGCATTTCACCACCCACATTGTAAAAAAATCTCTTCCTTATTTCTAGTCTGAATCTACCCTCTTTTAGTATTTAATCAAGCACAACAACGTAATTCAGCAAGGCATTTCAGATTTGAAGCATGAAAACAGTTCCACTCAATTATGTGCCTGCTGTGTTAACTTTATGCTCAAGTATTTTGCTAGTTTAAAACTGAAATTTTTCCATTTATATGGATAATGACAGAACAACTTGAGCCTCTGGACTTACGTCCCGCAAAATATGTACAAAAAAAAGCCTTAAATCTTAAAAAAAACCCCTCAAGTCAAATGTAAAAGTGGGCATTTAGATAGTTAGTTTTTTGGAAGGTTTTGGGGGCTTTTGTTGGGTTTGCTTGTGGGTTTTTTTTTAATCCGTGGGCTGACTTTTTTTAAAAACCTAAAGTAAATGGGCATCTGCGGTTTTACAAGTGAAATATTGCGACATCACAAGGCATTAGAAATCAAAACTGAAACAGACAATTAGCTCGCCATAAATGACAATGACTGCCTTTGCCCTAGCTGAAAGATGGGCCAAAAAAAAGGCAACAGAGCAAACAATGAACAGGGTTCTGATCAAATCCTGAGCAAGGTCTCTTGTATTTGACCCCTTTTTAATCTAAAAATGTCCTTTGGACTGTCATATAATTCTTTAATAAAAGATTACAGCCTTTAACTGTAAGCTGAACTACAATAAAACACACATGGTTTTAATGTGGAGCTTTTAGCATATACTTAGATGTTTTTAAATCACAGATTTTAAGACAGTAGAGCATGTGAAGTAAAAAAAAGTTGTGATGGTATGTATATGATACCATTGCCATAAATATTCGGTATTAAAGGAATAACAATGGTCCTGGGTTGGTTGAAAAATAAGTGCCATCAAGGCAAGCTATGGTAAGTCAGAGCTATTTAAAATAATAGAAATATTAATTGTAACACATGTTGGAATGGGACACCACTGCTTGCATAGTACACAAACAGGTCCTTGTGGTCCAGTGGCTCAGAAAGTCTAAACCACACTCATACGGGATTGATTCTTTCTTGCTTTTTCCTAGGGAAACACCACAAGAAGAGGTGCAGAGCTGGTACTCAAAACTCACCAGCGTTTCACATTCGATAACAGATGTCCAATTACAGCCAAATCAATTACTATCACTCTGCATTAGGGCGCAAGATATTCAGGTCTAACTTCCATCAGGCCATCATCAAGTATATCTTTAAAGTGTTTTGCACTTGATTGGCACTAATGTTGTACCCAAGATGTTTGCAAGCACTGAACAAATTCATATTCGTATCACTGGAATTCTGGATTTAGATTGGTGTCGTGTACAATTTATCTGAAGTAAACGTGAACTGTTAGGCTGGATGGGATGTGGGTGTGCAATCCTCCTTTGTTCCACCACCGGTGACAGCATATGCCTCATTCTGCCCACAAAGAGCTTACTCTGCCGCTTCCTTTCAGGACATTTGAATCCTTACAGTTTGTTTCATTTGCATTCAGTACGCATTTTTCATCCAAACTTTATAAAAAGGAAAATTCACCTTGCTCTCCTTTGAAAGTAAGCAAAAATCCAATTACAACTGTAAGGTTAAGAACTTCAGGCTATATCATGTCCTTAGCAAATGGGGAAACGGTGATTTTGCGCATGTACATAAGGCATTAGCTCAGTCACACAAATGCAGCACCCATTACAGAGGCTCCTATCAAGTAGTTAGATATCATTATGCATCTGCTGCTCAATATTCTTGTTAAAAAACCCTGGCTCTTTCGGAGCTTTACACATCTGAGTTTGCCACAGCACTTGTCTCAAAATGATTGAAATTGAACAGTAATATATATATAGGAGAAATCAGAAAAGTTACAGATACAGTGCAAGCCTAAAACTGTCAGTTGAGTATTTTCATTTTTGACTTATTCAATGCAAGATGAAAGCTGTAGCTTTTTTTCTGACTGTCGGTATAACATTGTAAGCAACGACATATAGCTGAAGACAGTGACAACACAGGGCATCATCCTTGACAATTCAACAGATTGGTTACTGTTCTTATGCTGGAAAAAATTCTGCTTAAGTGAATGTATCAAAATAACTGTATTTATAAACTGAAAAAAGGTCTAGAGGGGTTTTTTTGTATTTTTATGCTTTTAATAATCTTGACTCCTATGAACAATAAACTAGCATAATCCCACTGATGAAGTTATCAACATACCACACATATTTACCCCAAGTTCACAAGTAATTTGGTCCCACAATGACATTCCAATATTCCCTATAAAGCTTCTTGGTGAACATAAATTTCCAGAAAACAAAGCAAAACACGTTACTGACATATCCAAATTAACGTATAGGTATCCAGAAAAAAAATAAAGAGGGAAGTTTCCGGGAAGACTCAGCTATATTTCGGTATTTTCTATGGAAAACTGTCACAATTTTTTTTTTAATTTTATACAGTATTTTCCCATCTATCACTGTTTGGGAATGTTTGAGACTGATCTCAACTGAGTATTTGACAGAAGCTAAAAATCAAAGCATAGTATCAAAGAAGCCTGAGTAAGACTCTCATTCACATACGCTCATTTGAAGGAAAGATCATTGCCTCTCCAAAACTGGATGTCTGAAAAAAATGTGGGTATGCCAGCATCTGCCTATAGCATACGTTGTGCAATTAACTCCATAGATAGTGATTTTTGCTACTCTAAGGGAAGACAAATAAAAAATAAATAAAGAAGATTTTCATCGACTTATAATTTACACAAAACACCTTTTCTTTATACCCAACAGAGATGCCCGCTGTGAACTTTGTACTGATACTTCTTTCTGTATTGCCAGGTATCAGTTTACAGTCAGCAGGAACAAATCAAAGCATTTGATTTCCACCCTGCTGCCCGAACTCATTTTTCAGTCTTTATAAATACCATTAACATCTAATCTGTAATTCAAACCCCAAACCCAGGTACTGCCTTTAATATGGATCTTTCCTTAGTCCTTGTATCACTGAGTTACTTTAATCTCACTCTATTTTCCTACACAAATTTTCTAAAGGCAAGGTTTTCTTGTGTGTCCAACCAGAGGAAATTAGCACCTCGGCTTTGTATCTAACGTATTTCAATCTTCTCTTGTCAGCCTTGACCTCCTCCATTTTACACCATAGAATTCCACTCAAAATGCTGCACAAAAAGTCAATTTTCCTCATTAACATTATGTACCCTGTCAACTCTGTTTTCCTTCAATGGCTTTCTCTTTTCTCTGAATTTAATGCAAAATTGTGTTCCTGAATCACCTGTTCCCATGTGCACTACTACGGTGTCACCCTCTTTATTTTCCCCATGACTTCATCTGTTGAATTTTCAAAGATCTTTCTGTAGCCTCCTTTTGAGGCGATCTTTTATGGTTGGAAACAGTTCCAAATTTCCTAGAACCACCTCGCTATCTTCTTCCTCTTCTCCAAATTTTACCACAATGATGCTAGACCATGGAGGTTAGGTTATAAATTTTTTGTTTGAGGCCAAAGGAGCAGATGGGATGCAAATACTATTTACCATGCCAAACAGTCCTTCTCATCATTATATGGCCCTGTTCGTCTGTTGTGGGTATCACTAATCCTACCACAAATTTTTGCTTCTTGCTGTATTGCATGAAAAATCTTATTCCAGACAGTGGACTCATGGGCAGAAGACTTACATGCTGGAACAAAAAAATCATCAACCTGCGTTGATACTTCAGCTGTCTATTGTGCACTGTGGATTCCCATAATAATTTCAACTTTGAACTGTTTGTCATTTTAAAATCTTAATGGCACATCAGCCCATTTTTCTGAACGCCTCTTTTTTTCCACGCATTTTTCATCCAAACCAAAAATAAGTCCCTCCCATTTTCAGCTGAAAACACATAGAGACAAGTATGAGTTTCAAATTCTTAGATGACTCAAAAAGGGCAACGTAACACCAGCATTTGTGACAAATCTCAGTAAACTACTTATGTTGTATATAATCAAAATCTCTTTCAGAGAGATTTCCAGTACCTTTTTTATGAGACCTTCTATTAGGATACCCCCAAAACGTTTAGAGGCCCTGGGCTTTAGCTCATCAGTAGTTAGCATTTATCTTCTCTATTATTCATAGACTCAACCTCTCTACAGCTTTCATTCTGCACTTTGAAAGCCAGTTTTGCTTTTTTTGTATCGTTGGTTTCATAGTTACTGGTTGTCTTAAAAGAATTCCTTGGACAATTTTTACCTCATTTGGAAATGCATGCAAAAATCCCCTTTTTACCCCCTACCACAGCTTCTCGTGACACTAAAACTTTTCAAAACTAAAGAATATTTTTACTTTCAATAGCCCTACACTCTCTTTTTACTTAATCTCACTTTTACTCTTTCCTTATTACTTCAACGTTACCACTATATTTACCATGCCCAATTTACCATTCCACCTTCTTCAGCACCTCATGGACCATTTCTCAGAAAAGCATAAAATGTCAGAGCACTGCAATTTCTCATGCACGTTGGAACCATTTAAATATGCAATTTAGTCCGTTGTGTACAATATTGAGATATCTGCATCAAAAACTGTATTATCTCACTAATAAGTAACAAAGTTGGGCTTGCCATTTAGCATCATTATAGTCATTGCTCACATTGTACTTTACAGTGGGAAGTTAAAACTGAAAAATGACCCCAAGTAAAAGTGTTGATGTTCAGATAATTAACATTTTAGTAGTTCTGTTTTGAAAATGCCCTGTGACTCTCTTCTGCAGACGTCCCCAGGAGCTTTATATAGCCTCACTTAAGGGAACATGTAATTAGGCAGGATTTAAAAGGTCCCACTGGCCACTTGAAGCTCTATGCTAGCTTCAAAAAGAAACCAAAGCCGTTTACACTGTGCTGTTTAGTTTCGTGACTAAGATTTCCTAATATTTAACAGAGGTGCTGGAAATCCAAAGAAGCTTTAAACAACCAGGGAACAATGTAAAGCCAGAAGTGAAAATATTTAAAGAGAAGTAAAGAGGATTTCAAATCCATTTTACACAGCTGCATCTGCTGTGACAGTTTATTAAGCTTCAAGGCAAGGGATTTTTTTCTTGCTGAAATATTTACCATAAGCTAAATAGAATTGTCACAGTGTCTCAAGTCACTGCCGTAGAAAGCTGAACATTAGCATTCCCAAGTGAGAACATTACTTGATTGATTCACTGAGTGGAAGGGTGAGCAAAATCAGATCAAAATGGAAGCCAACGTGCAACATTCAGATCTGTGGAGGGAACTGAAAGCGGGAGAAGAGCCAGAGGGATGAAGTAATAGGCTTTGTGCACTGGTGGATAGCAGACAGCAGAGAATTTGCCATTTTTGGAACAGCATCCAGGCTCTGATGGTGTACCAAGCCAAAAGCACATACATTTGAACCTTCCTTTTTGCCGCAGAAGCTGCACAATTTCACGAGGGCTTGAAAGGAGTTACGGTTTCTCTTCGAGGAAGCAACCACCTTGGTTCAGGAGAGCGATGCGCAAAATGATGACCTAGGGTTTGTTTGCTTTTCCTGAAACTATTAACATAAGCTTAAGATCCTTTAAGCTGTACCATTCACAAGTGGTGTATTCTGGATTTGGTAGAAAAGCAGGAACACAAAGCCTTTCACCTCCCAGCTAGGCTACCACAGGAAACATCTCTCTGAAAACCATCTCCCAACCGCAACAAGCTAGATCTGCTATCACCAAGCCTCCAAGAGACATCTTTCTTCCAGCTAAATCCTCCTTTACTAAATCCTTGTTCAATTTGCAGTCATGTGGAATAAGAGAGTCACTGGTGCACATAATACCAAAATAAAGGTTTGGTCATTCAAACTGGGCATTTACTTCAGCAGGTCAATTCCAACACTAAATTAACCACGACGGTGCCCATTTTCATTTCATACATGTGAACAGAGGAGCTACGTGGGGTAAAGCAGAGAAGTGCCTGAAGGGAAAACACACAGAAACAAGAGGCAAATCCCAGCTGCTTGACTCCTGCAAACACTTCTGCAGAAGTCAACAGAATCATGCCCTTGATATTTAGAGCAAAATCAATGCAGCGTGTGTGTGTCACACAGCTAGACCCTGGAATAAAAGATACTGACCTTTAAGAGCTTGTTCCTAATTAAAGTTACCCATTTGAAATCACACAAGTAGTTCTGGATGTTAACTGTTATCTGAAAAAGCACCGAAACACCATCTGCAACTGAACGTTCCTTAAAGTTCTGCTCATTTTAAATAAGGAAGGATTTGCACACAATACTGATAGTTTTGTCCTCTAAAGTCCTCCAAAAATATTTTCAACACTTTTTTTATGATTATCTGTACTAAACCTGAGAGAATAAACAATTATGAGGTTGCTAGGAAATTTTTATGTTGAATATTGCATTAGAAGTCAAAAGTTTCACGATCGGATATCACATCTCTAAGAAGCTGTTCCACCTGGTCAAGGAAACAGGAAAATGAGCTGTGACATGACATCTTACTGTAGCACTGATTTTGTTATGACATATTGTCTTTCTACAAAATAAGTTGTTCTGGAAGCAAACGAATCATCAGCTCAAAAGCTGAGCTGAGCTCTAACTCTTAATGGACTTTCCCTTTTTTAACACAACTTTTTCTTTCAGGAAGAGGGTGGGGAGCTGAAGTATGTGGATCATCAACAGGAATTTTTTTTTCCCCAACCAGTTACAACTTTCATGAAACTTATGGATTTAATATATCTGAGTCTTGTCAAAATTTGCAAGAGCGGGGAAGGGAGAAGCTCAGCAGCAGCAGATATAGGGCATACCAAGCTTCAGAGTTGAGAACATATTTGAAAATCAAAACTAAATTCATAAAATGAAAGACGGTGAGTATCTTTCAGAAAGAATATTGGCATGATTTAGGCTGCAGAGGAAGAAAGAATATCAAAAGGTTACTCTGTGAAAAGGGAGGTCTTTCCCTTCTGAAACCAAAT
>VXBO01014136.1:882-45753 GCA_013400135.1 Rhinoptilus africanus
CCATTGACTACGACTCTCTGACTTCTTCCTTTCAACCAGTTCTTGATCCACCTCACTGCTTGATCACCAAACCCATACTTGATCAGCTTAGCTACAAGGATGCTGTGGGAGACGGTGTCAAATGCTTTACTGAAATCAAGATAAACCACATCTACCGCTCTACCATCATCTATCCACCTAGTAATATCCTCATAGAAGGCTATAAGGTTAGTCAAACATGACTTACCCTTGGTAAAACCATGTTGACTACTCTTGATGACCCCCATGTCCTTGACATGCCTAGAGATAGTGCCAAGGACAAGTTGTTCCATCACCTTACCAGGGATGGAGGTGAGGCTGACCGGTCTATAGTTGCCCGGGTCCTCCTTCTTGCCCTTCTTGTAGACTGGAGTGACATTTGCTATCCTCCAGTCCTCAGGCACCTCTCCTGTTGCCCATGACTTACTGTAGATGATGGAGAGTGGCCTAGCAATGACCTCCGCCAGCTCCCTCAGCACCCTTGGATGCATTCCATCTGGACCCATCGATTTATGGATGTCCAGATTACTCAACTGATCCCTAACCCAATCCTCATCTATCATGGTAAACTCCTCCTCTATCTTGACTTCTTCTGGGGCTATAGGAATCTGGGGCTCGTGGGGAAAGCCTGCAGGAGTAAAGACAGAGGCAAAGAAGGCATTCAGCACCTCTGCCTTCTTTGTATCCTCTGTCACCAGAGGATATGTTATTAGATCTGATTCAATAAAAGCCAATATGTAATAATTTGTGGAGGAATGACAAAATTCAGCAGGGAAGGTGAAAAAAATCCGAAGAATAGTACAGTGCTCAAGAAGATAAAATCTAAGCTACGATTCAGAGTGAAAAATCTCTGTGTTACCTTGACGTATCTTCAGTAGAGTTTGACTGCTGGAAGTAGTTGTACATTTATACCTTCTCTTGACTTGCCATTTATCTTATTTCTTGGTTTTCCATATGGTTTATATGCTGGAAGGCTCCAATGAGGTCAGCAAATGAAACCTCAAATATTTCATCCCTTACCAGCCTCTTGTCAGATGGAATATTTCTGGGACGTAAAATCAAGTGACAGTCTGTGACTCTGAATCCTGCCATGGGCAATCAGAAAGGGAGGGGGCTGGTGTCAGCGGCCCACATCCTGCGGGCTCTGCACAGGCTGAATTTTCAATGCTGTGATCTGCAAAAAAGAGCAGCTTCCATTTGACTCCGCACACACACACATTTTATTTGCTTCTATTTAACTGAAAAAGAGCTGTTACCAGGAAATAAGTTTTTTCTGAATGCAAGCACTTATGTGTATTCCATTTGCACGGAAGAAGGCACGTGGGAAAAGATTATTACAAAATTGTAATATATTGGCAAAATCTTCCTACGATCAAAACCTCATTTGGCTCCCACCATTTGTGATACCAAAAGTCTGTCTCCACCCACAGACAAAACCATATGTAGTTTGATAATAATTATGAGATATCTACTCCATTGAACATGGTGCTCACTCTGGCTTTAAATCTCAGTGAGATTCAAAGGGAAACATCTTTACAAATTTTTATTTTTGTGCTCTGCATTTTTAGATCTTCCCATGGGAAACAAATTTTATACGTTATGCATTTTAAAAAGCCCCTATCCCTCTAAGTAATTTATAGACAAAGCTGCATAAAACCAGTTTCAATGGTAATTGAAAGCTTTCCTTGGGATGATTTAATAATAACTCCATTTATTAGTAACACATTACATGATAATAACTTTTTCTAGCTTATACTATAATTATTACATTGGTTAGAATATCTAATAATAAAACATTTTTCTTTTTCTTGCTTCTTTCATTCCTAGATACTGCTAGCACTGAATGCTCCTTGCAGTTTCCAGACAGAGATTACGTGTGGTGGGACATCTTCATGAAAATCTGTGTCTTCGTCTTTGCATTTGTTATTCCAGTTCTCATTATAATTGTTTGCTATACTCTGATGATCCTGCGCCTTAAAAGTGTACGGCTTCTCTCAGGGTCTCGAGAAAAAGATCGAAACCTGCGCCGCATCACCAGGTTGGTTCTTGTGGTTGTGGCAGTTTTTATTATCTGTTGGACTCCTATTCACATTTTTGTGCTGGTTGAAGCCTTAGGGGATGTGTCCCACAGTACTGCTGCTATATCCAGCTATTACTTCTGTATCGCTCTGGGTTACACCAACAGCAGCCTCAATCCAATCCTTTACGCTTTTTTGGATGAAAACTTCAAGAGATGTTTCAAGGACTTCTGCTTCCCCTTTAAGATGAGGATGGACAGGCAGAGCACCAGCAGAGTCAGAAACACTGTGCAAGACCCAGCTTATATGAGGGAAGCAGACGGGACAAACAAACCTGTATGACTAGTCGTGGAAATGTCTTCTTACTGTCCTCCAGAGAGAGAAGAGTCCAATGACCTAGGACTGACGCAGATTACCACTGCAGTGTGAACTAGGCTCACCCAGACAGACGTTTCTGGAATATTTCAGAAATCCTAGTATTTCAAGCCGCTATTATCAACAAACAAGAACCTCCTGCAAATAAGCTCAAATGAAAAGGACTTGGCTGGTGGTCAGGTTTTGGCACCATGTTTGCTGTGCTTGAGCAGGTACTAATAAGCACTTCTGGGGAGACAGGAGGTAGTGTTGTACCACCTGATTCTAAGTAACAAAATCTCTGCCTTTTCTCTTTACAATATGTAAGGTTATATCAAGCAACATTCAGTCATAAGACTGAGTTACGCTGGAAACATGGTTTTACCCCAACAGTGATTACTTCTGAACTGTGTAGTTTCCTGACTTCGTTTCTCATACTCTTTGACAGTGAAGGCTATTGTTTAGGTTTCTGCAGAGCAATGCCAGAACTATAATCACTATTGTCCTCAACTAATATATCTGTACCATTTGTCTGTGCTGTGGAAAACCAATTTAAGCATGATCTGCCTACATACCAAAGTGATTTTATTGTGTCTGTGTATCGTAAAGTATTTTGGCATTTAAAAATATCAGGATTTAAGGAGAATTGTTAGTATATTTTTAGCACGTGTTTAATCACCTATGTGTAATGTTTTCTATGTGTGATTTTCCAAGGTGACTGTATAATTATTGATTGTGAACAATATAATATGCATTTTCAGAGTGTATTTTGAACAAGAGGGCAGGAAAACTTCAAATACTTCACTTGTTACAAAACTGATGAAAACCCATGCCACATTCATTACATGGAGGGAAATAATCACCTTCCATTTTCAGTAAAGGGACATACTTAAAAATAACTCTGTACTTGTTTTCCTGGACAATTTGTAAGCAGACTAAAATAAATATTTGACGAATTAGAAACTAGTGAATTAGCACATGGATTAACTGGATTGATACAAAGAAAACCAAGATTAAAGAAACGGGATGCTTTAGTAGCACTTGACCATTTTATTGATGATGATACATTTTCTTTGATAGTCCTATGAATTCAGTAAATTACCCTGTTTTCCTGTGAAGAGCGGGACGTCAAGGCACAGCTACACAAGTTGCTGGCTTGCTGAAGGTGAGTTTACGGTAAAAATGAGCCTAACTTTCAGTCTGTATTTTTTGTCTTCCTAATTGTTACATATTACTACCCCCACGTCTGCTATAGCTGAAATTTGGAGGAATGCTCTCATTTGTCTTCACTGGGAACAGATCTGGTCACCAGACATCTTCCTGGTAAATTTATTCTTAATACAAAATTATTAATAAGGTGGGTGCTTTCACTGCAGGGCAAGTTTTCTCAGAAACACTGTCTGGTTTGGTCCTACTGCACCAAAATTCCTTATGCATGCCAGCAAAAATCATGACATTAGCTCTTGTAGCTGGCAGTACAGTTCCTGTGGAAATGCTGTAGAGATTTGGCCCTCTGCATAACTTCTATATTGTATTTGTTAATACAGTCATGTATGTAAATATTTTTGATATCAGGTTGATAAATGCAGTGCTCTTACATTCATCTTGCAGTACCAAACCAGTGCCGAACAGTAAGAGGTGTTCACAGCCTTTCAGTGGCACTGCTGTTTGGAGCAGAGCTGTGAGATTCAGGCCACAGAGTCTCTAATGCAGTTATATTTGTTAATGAAAATATTCAAGATAATCCTTTCTGGACAAATTAGCACTCTCTGATTGCTTCTACATGATTAGTGAACAGCTGACCTCAGGATACTTGATTTACCTGGGGAAATGGATGATGCTCACACAATTGATTGAGTGAGTCTATCTTCCTACTCTGTCCCTCTGTTCTTTTGTTTACATGCATACACCTTTCTAAATAAGGTTTTGACCTTGAACAGTCACAAAAAGAGTGTTTAAGGTAAAAATTGAAAATCCATGCTATTCATCAAGTTAGGAGAAAATGAACCATCAAAGAATCAAGCCCTAATGAATTATTTGCATTCCAAATAATCTGTGTTCTTGTTCATGATTCACCATTTGCATATGTATATCTGTGTTTCAATAGAGTTATTACTCTATACATTATATGCAGTGCTCCGCATTGTAATGAAAAATCACTGTTCTTAATTTGTAAAAAGGAGCTTTATAATCATCAATTATTATATGTGATTATTTTTTTAGTAAGGAGACCATCTTCCCTACCATGGTGGGAGGAAAATAGGAGATCCTAGCAATTTTTCTGTGGTATGTAAATAATAAGCTTGAAAAGTGATATAAGAATGTGTTGTAAAGATTTATTTCTTTCATGGAACATTAACAGCAAAATTAGTCTAGATGCAGCAGAGAGGAGTCTTGGAGGTTTTCTTGTCAAATTAGGCAGCTTATCACACTTCATTGAACAACAAAGGAACTCTGGCCAAGATTTTTTTTTATAGCTTTTTATAGCAAAAATAATATGATCTTTTTTCCTCACAGAATCTGCTTTCAGATGATTAAGTTCTCATTGTTTGTTCAGTGGTTCCCAGACTGGAATGACTAACAGGCAAAACCAATTATTCTCACAGGGACGCGCATGGTGACTTTGGAAACCTGTATTTAAGCCTTGTAAAGCACCTTGCTTTCTGTGTAACTCCAGACAAATGACTTGCCTTCACTCTTATGTGGCCGGGCTGCTCTTGTAACTCCAAGAGGCATCAAGAAGTGGAGGAAGGAGTAAGAGCTGCCTGGTCCAGCCTTTGTAGCACTGGGAAGGGGATGGAGCAGCAGGGATAGGCTGTGTCATCCCATGGGTCTTTGAGGAAGGCAACAAGATGGGGCACACATGTGCAGGCAGCCTGGGAATCCACCGTACCAGCTGCAGCCAATCTCACCTCTCTTCCCTTCAGTGGGGGGGGTTCCAAAAATTTGGTGTGGCAAAATTATGGTACGTGGTTATTTGACCTGTTAGTGGGGTTAATTTCCAATCAACTGGTGTGGATATTAGGTTGCCATTCTCTCTGTTCCCTGCTTCTTTTTATTTAGAGATCTTTTTTATGGAAACCAGTGCTTTGGTTCAGTGCCTTTGTGTCAACTGTGGAGAGCAGCAGAGCAAAAAAGCGTTACCACGGAGTTACTGAATTTTGCAGATCAAGCATCCTTTCTGAAATCTCAGATTTTGCAGTGTTGAGTTACCAAATTAACTGGAGAGGGGATGGCTGTTTCAGTGTCACCTCTCTCTCCGCTGTAAGTTTAACTGTCCTTAACATTTAAATACTCTACAGCTGCCACTAGACAACCCCTATTGTTAATATTGCATGGTTTTTAATAATGATTGCAAAAGAACAACTAGGTGTAAAAAATAGCTAAAACCTAATTCAAATCTCTCTATTCCCGGGGATTTGACTCAGTCTACACTTGTTTGTGTATTAGAATTGTACAACAAGGAATAATAGTGGCTTTGTTTTTCTTTTTTTTTTAAAGTTGAGGGAAAACCCCACTGAAATTTATGTGTTTCAGATGTCCTTCACTTTTCTCAATGATAAGTATCTTCTGCACATTGAAAGTGTCTTTGTTCAAATAAGAAAACTATTGCCTATGTTTGACATCACCCCCTGAAAACCAAGGTGGCCACAAGGTATTCCTTTTGCCTTCAGCTACAGTTCTATAGTTCATTATTTCATAATGTCTAAGACAACATTATAACAGATTTTTTTTATTTAACAATGGTCATGGTTTCCTCCTAACCTAAAGGAAGTAAATAAGCACTGAAAGACAGGCAATTTACATACCTTATTTCCATGACAGAGACAGCCTAGAAATGGGAAGAAAATATAATTAGTGTAATGTAAAAACAGATTATCTCACTTACGGTGCTGAGAACGTGTGGTTGGTTGGGCGCGTGAAAAATAACCTTTCTTCCCATGTAGGCGCACATGCATGTGCATGTGAAAAACTGTTCAGTGCCTCACTGCAAGCACATTCAGAATGTACTATATCAAAGAGGAAACAAATATTCAGCATTATGTTTTCTAGCTACACGGATACGTAAAGTATTAAAGGAAGATTATGCATCATTATTCAAATGTAAAAATTACATTCTGCTACTGTTTGTGAATAGAAAGAGCTAATTTTTCAGGTAGTTATTGCTCTCATTTGAGGTGATTAATGCTCAGAGATGCTATCTTGTTTTGGATTGGACTTAAACATTTTTTAATTTAGCGTCTGTCAAAGTAGCTAACTTAACCTGCCACTCACTGTCTTATATTAAAAAACCGCACACAGAATAAAATACCCTCCTTTCCATGTTTTTCTGTGCCAATATCAGATGAGACCAAAAGAGAAAGTTTCATACACTGTGGGAACAGTGTTGTTGTATTGTTTCCAGCTAACTAAGAGAAAAACTTGTGATCTGCCTTGCACATAGTCACAGAACTAAAACAAGTATGTGACAGTTAAAGTGTTTCAGGGAAAATATATGACTCTTAGAAAATGTCCTGGGAGAAAAATTATGTCACACAAATACCACGATTTGTTATCTTCCTTGTACTCAGCAATAGTATTTTTTTAATAGGAAGTTTAAAGATAGAATTTTTTCAGACATTATCATTTAGTTTCCATATTTTGCCCAGCTAAGGTAAAAAGGCTCAACTAATTTTTTTCAGGACAGAGTGCACTCTCAACTTTTAAACTGCAGCATTCAAGAGGAATTTATGTCCCAAGGAGCAAAGCAAGGACTCTCAAAAGGATGCATGCAACAGTGTATAAAGTTTCTAGTAGGCCTTAGATGTCTTATCTCATTTGTGCCTTTAAACACCTACACATATCCATAGAATAACAGAATCATTCAGGTTGGAAAAGACCCTTGGGATCATCAAGTCCAACCATCAACCCCGTATTGCATTTTATTTTAAAGATAGGCTCTGGTAATAAATTCAAGGAAAGTCAGGGATCAGAATTTATTTAAGAAGAATCATAGACTTGAAAAATGCAGATGTCCATGAAGCGATGCTATTTCTCTGCAGAGGAAGAAGCAAAACCTGAGCTGTTGCCCAATGTCCAAACAGTTTTACAGGTTCAAAGAGCATGTCCATTAAAAGCAGCTGTCTCTCAGGAAACAGAAACTTCCCTGAAAAGTCAGACCTCCTTAGTTCTGTCAAGGTATGGTCAATGTAAGCAGACCATTGCTGAAATGATATACTTGCTCGTTACAACAGGTTTGATAATCAGACTTCATATTAAAATGTTGAAATGTAATTTTTTCTTCTTGCATTTGTTGTGTAATCAGCTAGGAAACTTCTACATAAATTAGCTTTCAACTAGATGTCTTGGTAGAAATTGGCTTCCTCTTAAGCAGCCTTGACCATATGATAGGCATGGCAGCAACACATTTTCAGGGATTGTGAGCAGATAAAACAATAGAAGGAAAAGAAGGAAGTAGAGCAAAGCCCCTTTACCCCACAGAATGATGAACACTGCTCAAAAAAACAAGAAGTGAAAGTAAGATACAGTTAATATTTCTTTTCTACACTCTTCTTTTTTGGTGAAAGATTGCAAAAAACTGCATTCTGGTAAGGTTTGGTTGCTCATTATGCAAACTAATAAAAGGGTCAATGGACACAGAAATGACCATCAATGAGAACACCCTTCTTTCCCCTGTCCTTTGTACTCACAGAAATGTTATATTTTGGAATTGCTAGATTTCCAGCTTTAAATACTTGTGATGCTGCCTAAAAGACAGAGCTCTAAGGTGAAGGCTATGTGGTAATGGGATGACACAGCACGAGTAAAAATCTGTTTGAAATGTATGAAATGATGAGACCAGCAGATGACAGAGAAATGATGCTCAGATGCTGGGAAACCCCAAGCTTAGTGAACGAGCAATATCTCAACATGCCAAGAAATTCAGAGGAAAATTTAAAGGGAAAATGTTGTCCTGTGAAAGGCAAAGGGAAAATTCTCACTGATTTGAGCCAGCTTTTCTCTTTGTGCTGGTAAATGAATGTAGTCCTTGCAAAGACAACAGTCAGGGGTGATTGTGCTGAGATTTTTTTTTTTTTGATTGCTTATCAATTCTTAATCAAACACAACCCTTGTAAACCTGGTCATTTTTTTCCACTGGTATACTTTTTTTCAGAAAAATGTAGATTCGGCAGAAGTGATTGAGTTCATGAAAACTTACCTAATTTGTCAAATAAAGAAATTATTTTTTCCTGGATAGTACCAAAGCGCTTCACTTTTAACTTTATTTTGTAGGTGTGTAGTGCAATATAGTGAGTACATCTATTAATTGCTAGAGTGATAAACTGAAAGGAGATGCTTCAAATGACTGAATCAAAGTATTTTGGTCTGTTTTGTTTCTTGAAAAATCCTGGAAGTTTGACTTCTTGTCTTGATTCAGAACCAAATGGAAAGTTTCAGAATTTCTCACAGAACAGGGAATTTGCCTGTTAAATATAGTTTTTGCATTACCTCTGTCCCTCAAGAGTAGGGTCCGGCTGCCATACGTGTGAGTGCGACCACCAGCAGAACATGGGAGAATGCGGGGAGGAGAGGATCTCCCTGAGTAGATAGTACCCTGACTGTCTGGGCATAAAAACAGGGGGCAGTGTTTGTGTATAATGCTGCCCAAAAAGCAGAGCATACTGCGACAGCATTGCAGCTCAGTCAATCCAATAAATGTGCAGGATGCAACTGCACTATGTGAATTTTTCAGCTTGGACTTCCATTACCTAAGTTCAGGTTCCTAAGGAAGGCAGCTCGGTGGGCCACCCTACGCACAGATGAAAATAGACATTGAAGGGATAAAGATGATCTGTTACCATAGCCGCAGAATAAATTGAAAACAAGTTGGAAACTCATAAATTAAAGTACTTTTTTTACGTGTAGCATGTATCACTAGCACATGAAATTAAAGGCCATGGCTCAGTCATAGTCCAAAAGAATTATGTATGTAGTTCCATCAGAAAGTCAGGAGCATGAAAACCTTCAAGTTTTCAAATACCATTTCAGGCATTAAACCAACACTAACCTTGCCAGGAGTATAACACAAATTTCAGGTATTTAGGACACATAACAGGCATTATTAACATAAGGAAAGTAGTGTCCAGCTTTGTTCCAAGCCCCTGCTCAGCGCAGCAGGATATTTTAGTAAATATTGCTCTGGAAAGGATACCCAGGAATTTTAGGCTGAACTACAGTGTCAAAAGGGAAGGGAAATGAGTTATAAGAAGCAGCTTTTCCTAAGGGCTGAGAAGCCACATTTTTAAAATAGAATCTAAAATGAGAGCTATTGCTCAGGAAAGGAATAGCTGATAATGTACTTTGGCATATGTGGCAAGGCTTTCTCTATCTGCTGGACAATAAAGAATTGCTCTTTTAGGAAGCTAAAAAAAAAGAAAAGATGGACATTTTCATGAAGTAGATTCTGGGGAATAAAGAATCACAGCAATGTTTGACCAACCAGCTAATTTTAATTATATTCTTATACAATTATATTCTGTCCTAAATTTTGATCTATATACAACTTTTTAAAACTTGTTACCATAATGCCAATACTCTATTATGTGTAAAATGATCTAATTGCAAAAAAATAAAAGAGGTGAAAGCCATGATTTCCACTTCAGTATCTGCAACAGTGCTTTGCATGTGTGACTTGAGGATAATTGACAAAATAATCTTGTTTTCAAAAGGCACACGTTTTGTCCACATCTTCAAAATCAATATAAGTATTTGTCACAAATTACTCAAGTGACTGATTATAGTGTAACTGGGAAAATAAACAGTTTCCTCTCTCCTGCTGCGTTCAGACCACGTGCAAACAGCAGGGTATGTTGCTCAGCATTACTTGATACCATGTTTGATGAAAGTATCTCAAGAGGTGAAGCTTTTTAATTGTGATTGCAAGTAAAATGCTAAGGCTGAAACTTTCTCAGAAAGCATGTAGTTGGATATGACCACATCAAGGAGGTAAAAGCAGGATTTTTTTGTCTGTATGATTTATCAAGTTTTCAGCCCTAATCAGAAATTCTAGAAAATATTATCCTCTTCTAAAGGGAAGTGCAAAGTTCTGAGGGGTATAAAATTGAAGAGAAACTATTACCAAAGGAATATTTTCAATGTGGCTTTGAGGACTAATGGTAGAGATGGGATGGCACTCCAAAGTGCTATTTATATCTCATTTTAAAAGATTTTAATAGAAGAAGGATTTTATATTTTGATCTCAAATGACAATTGTTTAATTTCTGTTTTCTCATATAGCACACTGAAAGAGTAATAAACATATTTCCATTTCAAACAAACTCACAATTGAAGAAAATGATATTTGAAAAATAATTGCTTTTCAGAACAAAACTGAAAGAATTGTGTGTAATTTTCTGAAAGACAGAAGTTTGTATTTCCTCCTATCATTTCAACAAAAAAGCAACATATGTTTCTTCAAATAATTTGAAATACATTCTAAAAAGTTTGAAAACACAAATAATTTAGAGGGCCTCAGTGTAAGTTTTTCTTTTTTTACCCTGCAGGGCAAAGTGAAATTTAGCCACTCTACTGCACCCTAGATATCAGCACCATATGATGATATAAATGGTTCTTAACTGTGTTTGTGTTTGTGCATTTTAAAAATGTTTTGTTATTGATTATGCCATAATCCAGAGATACATAGAAATTGATTCCTCGCTATGGTGGCCATAAGAGTGAGTAATAATAATAATAACACCAATCATAATAAATGGATCATATAAAATGTTATGAAAGTAGTTAAATATTTTTCATGACAGAATGAGACATTTGAGGCATTTAATTCATTTAATGAAAAAATGCATGTACTCTCTCTGGGCTCAGGGGGAGAACAGAAGTGCTTCTCATCCCAGGAGAACGCTTCAGTTATGGCCAACAGGCTGTATTTGGTTTTATACAGTGGAAAAGCTTTCATTATCTGCTGTATAAAAATCTCTACAACTTCCACTTTCAACAAACCTCTGCAACACAGAGGAGTTTCCGTGTGGATTGCCAGGGTGCTTTCAGCTGAGAGAGCAATGCAAGTCTGAACCCCACATTGTAGATCTCAGAGCTGGATTTCAGCATGGTGTAGAGCGCATGGTCCCCAGATTAATTCTGTTACTACAGGGTTATTTTCTCCCGCTTGAACACCAAATGCTGGCAGCTGCAACTGCACATTATGTTGAGCTCAAAGAGGCACATGGGAGAGGTTTCCAAGCCACCACTGTCAGGCAAAAGCACAAACCGGGCAAGGAGTTGCTTGGCTCGGGCACAGTCTCAGCATACACAAAGCAAAAATTTGGACATGTAGAAACCTTCAGGAAAAAGTATATGCCTATAGGTTTAAGTAAAGTTAAATAGATTTCTGTAGTGTTAGATGGCAGCTGGGCAAGATATAGAAAGTGTGCTGCTGGCATTCAGAATTCTCTTAAATTCTACCTATTCTCTAAAGAGAGGCAGACCTTTCTCTTCACAGGCTTTGTACTGAAAGCAATTGTTCTGTGGGTGACAGGAACCAGATTTCTGATTTCACTTTGATAAGTGAATTTTAAACAGAAAATAAAATACAGCTAAATCACATAGACCTCATGATAACCCCATGAACATCACAGCTGCGACTCAAAGCCCATTAACATCAGATGACTAATACAGACCTTGTTTTATGAACTTACAAGCTTAACTCTTCATACCAGTTCTGTCCAGGAGCACACAAATTTTGAATCCTACCTATTAGAGTAATATTAACTGGTCTCACATATGCAACATGTCAGATTAAATTCCTTATGCAACCACTGTGCAACACATGTATAACATTTTTGTTCATTTCTTAACCAGTATAGGAAAAGGGAGAAAGGTTTTATAAATGGATATTTCTCATTCATATGGCTTAAAAAAATTGGATGGTAGTCAGGACAAGCACCATGCTGTTCTGTAGGAAACATTTTGGTCTCATCAAGCAACACAGAGTTTAAAAATAAATGAAACCAATAAAACTGCATCTTTTTATAGCCCTTTTAATTTGGAGGAATCCCAAGATACTTTACAAAACACATACAATGAATAGAAATTTCTTTCCTGCTGAAGAAATACAGCAAGATATTTGGTTATCCAGAGAAGTGAAAAGACCATTTTGTTTAGATGTAAAGCCAGAGAATTTCAGGTAGGTGAATTGCCAGGCTTATAACTGGCTGGTCCCTTTGAAAGAAATGCTGTGGTTTTGCAGAAAATGAGCAGACAGGGTTTGCCTCTCTTTAAAGTAGAGGTGTTCCCAAAGGGCAAGCAGTGGCCTATGACAAGGGAAAGGGATTGTTTTGACCAAGTAGAAGGAACCATGAAGGATACAGGGCTGAAGGACACGTTGGTTGGAAGATACTTAATCACTCAGATGGTACTTTGAGGACCTCCTCTTTTATGGAATAACTGCATCTTGTTCAGGCAATTCAAAGGCTGAAGCACCTACAGAAATATTGCTGGAGTGGCATCTTCTGGCCTTGTAGTCATCATGGGAAACACAGCTGAAAGTGTTAGTTTACATCTCTTTGCATTCAAAAAGTTTTGATTCCTATGCTCCATCCCAGTGAGGATGAGTTTCAGTGTTGGGTATCTCTGATTGAGAAGCTGATATAGACAGGAGTACCCTGGGTACATAGGCACTGCCATTCTCAGGTCAGAAGATAGAGTAGTACCATTTGCATCCTAACAATTACCAAGTAGTGCAGGCTTTTGTTTTAATTGTGATATGTTATTTTACTTTACCTTGTACTCTGCCACCATATTGTTCACAGATACTATAAAAAGCTTAAGTTTATATAATGACTAGGATTAAGATCTTTTTGTTTGCCAGAGAAGTGTAGTGAAGTCATAGAGATCACTTCTTAATCTGATCCAATCTGTCAGTATTTGCTCTAGTCAAAAATCGTTGAACAGTACAGACACCAGGAACTTATACTTTATTTTATTGTATTTATTGCATATAATTTTATTTTTATGTCAGTCTAACAAACTTTGTGGCATCTCATGACAGGATAAAAGTGACATGTAAACATGCACAGAAAAGACTATGCTGTCTCAAATGCACTGTGAGCAATTCAGTCAGCTAAACTGAAAAAGAGAATACCTTTGGTAACGTCTCTCCAGGCCACATAGCCTGAATATTTTTTTAATAGAGTGAAATGATTCAGGTTAGTCCCAAAGTTGGTATTTTGGAAGACTAGATGCAATTCGAGGTCTGTCCTTTTTATTGTGGAAAATGGGTTAAATCAGAAATCTCTCCATTACCAGTCTCATGCTTCTCTATGCATGTCCTCTAAGGAATTAGTCTGACAGCATTTTCTGTTTCATATAAGAACATTTTTTGACTCATTACCTTTCTCTAGCACCATATTTCAAAGTTGGAGCTTGACAGGTTGATAGATCTGATTTACATGTGTTTATTTTAACTTTTAAATGGCTTAATTAGGTCAATATCTTTCTCCTTTCTAACAGAGTGTTAAAAAGGGGCATTGAGGCTTTTCACTTAAGACATTATGGCAAATCGTCTAAACACTGAACAGAAGTAGAACTCCCAGCATCCCACCCCTAAACAGGAACAATGAGACTTATCTGACATTTTCTCCTATAATGTTCTTGGGGAACCTCTGGTGATGTTCATACTCTGTAGGCAAGTGATTTCAGAGTTTCACTCTTCCCGATGCTGGAAAATTTTATCTACCTGTCTAAAAAGCTGCCTTACTGTAGTTTAATCTCATTAGCTGCTTGTCACAGAATCTCAGAATAATTCAGGTTGAAAGGGAAATCTGGAAACAATCTTATTCCGCCACTGCTTAAAGCAGAGGTAACTATGTGGTGGCCATGTCCGATGTAGTTTTGAATATTTTTGAGGATGGAAATCTCACAAACTCTTTGGAAAACGTTTTCCAGTTTTTGACCAGCATTCTGATGAATTATTTTTTTCCTTGTACCTTACTGGAATTTCCCATGTTCTAGCTTGTGCCCATTACCTCTTCACTGTGAGCCTCCAGGATAAGAAACACTTGTGTAGCAAGTATGCAAAATTGGTCAGATAAAGAAGGGCTTCAACTGTGAGCTGCATCCAGAAATTTCCAACTCAGTAAACAAGATAAACTGGATGCTTTAGACCTTCCTGCAGATTCACAGAACACTTTTCCCCTTGTCAGCTAGTCTTCTCCCTTCTCTCTCAACAGATAACTGTTTCTGTTTGTTTCCACTCCACTCCTCATGGATCAGCTGTATGCACGGAAACCACGTCTTGCATTAAGAATGCTTAAATGCTGCACTTGTTTTTAAAGTCTGATAGATGTTCTCTTTCTGACTTTCAATTTTCTGGTTGACAACTTGCCAGAAACTTTAATCAGTGAACACTAGCTTATTGCTAATTATGACAGTTGACGGAAAGAGTTCATGCCTGTGCTTTCATTTTTGTAAACAGAGAACAAAGCTCACCACATCCCAGTAATTAGCATACATTCATGCACTAGGATGCAACCATGAGAGCTGTACTTATCAATTGGAAGTATTGTTTTGTCAAAACTGAAATTCTTTGTAAATATATTTGCTCTGATAGAACTTTTCTAGGGGAAATTTCTTTGAGAAGGGTGCAATTTTTAGTGAAAACAAACATGACAGCCTCCAGAAGGGCTGCAGTTCAGGTGCTATGTGCTTACTGAGGATGCAGGAGGCAAGGTTTAGTATAGCTGAGAAGGAGCGTTCAGGCCCTGTAATGTGGATCTCCCACATCCTAGATAGCAGTTTAATCCCTGGACTAAATGAAGTCCTTTGGCAGTCACTTTCCAGTTGTGTGCACCTCTCCTCTGGAGACAAGTCAGACCCAGGAATGGCTCATCCCATGGAAGAAATTACCTGCATGGGAGGCTTCGGGCAAGCTATGCTATCGCAAGGGGCTGTGAAGGCAGGACACAGCCTTTTAGCTGGGCTCCATGGAAAGTGCCCAGGCAGTGTCAGACCTGCTGGGCGAGACACCCAAGGACATGTCTGTCACGGAGCAGGAGAGAGGCTGCAACACCGCACTGCAAAGAGGTGGGATACAGCTCTGCTTAAGGAGGAGCTTGAGATGGGAGCCAGCTGCATGAGTGTCTGACTAAGTGTGGGAGGCCTGTCGGTTCTGTATTTGAGGATTTTTTTCTCTCTCCTTGAACATTTTCAAGTGGTCTCAGTTTTGTTGCTACAAATTGAATTCTTGTTTTCAGACAGCCTGAGCAGCTGCTTCCGGTTGAAAAGAGAGTCATCCTTTTTTTCCATCTCTTTATTTCTTTACTCTGCTTTGTTAGTAAGAGTTCATGTAGGCTCTGATTTATCTGAGGTTTGATCATGTAAGGATTCATTTTTTGGTGTACCATATGCCAAAGCACAGGGTGTTGGGCACAAGTGAATGCACAGATGTCTGTGCCACACAATATTGTTAATTTGCTTTCAAAAAGTGAAGCTAAATAGTATCCATGGGGAACTTGTATTGGTGGAAACTGTCTATGAACTCAAAATTTCCTTTTAACAGAAGCTATCGATATATTTGTGGCACTGAAAAAAAAAAAAAAGCTGTTAATGTTTTGTCCCTAACAAAGCTTATAGTCTAGGTTTTCAATTGGCAGCTCTAGGAGTGGAAAGATGATCCTGCAGGTATCCTGAACCAGCATTTGGCAAACTGGAGCTTGCTCCCAGACACTGTCACAGATACTTGTTGAAAGATCAAAGGAAACAGGTGGGCAAATTTTGCAAGGTAGTTTCAAGCAAGATCAGTTTGGAAATGCTTAGGCAGCTGCCTCCCCGAAGGAGTTGGATGCCAGTATGTGTTAAAAATAACACTGGAGGCGTATCTGCATTTTCAAATACCTTTGCAAAGATGGTTTATAGGATTTAAGTAATTTCATAGCTGTAATGGTACCACCTTTTGTTGGCTGAAAAAAGCGTCTTGCTATAGGTCTGACTGTGATGGGCAGGTGGGACCAGGAACCCTCTACCTGGGGTATGTGGCTGCAGACAGAACTGGTTGGGAGCATGACCCAAGACCTAATATGAGAGACATGCAGAGGCTGAACCATGGAAAAAAGCCTGTTTCTACGTGTGGCAGTCTTGCATGATTTAGGTACTGCAGTGATGGGGTGGGGGTAGGTGGGTTCCCACAAAATGCATCTGATGATTTAAAATCTGATTTTTTAAGTAGTCCAATCACCACTAGAAGTGAGTGCGAGGATATAGGTAGGATATGATAGGACAAAAAATGTTGAAGAGTGTGTTTGCATAGCATTAATTCTGCACAGAAAACTTACGGAGCAGGACTTCAAAATGTAACAGAAATTCTCTTCCATAATTTGTGCTTGGGACTGAAATGGTGCTTGAAAATAACATAACAACTTATGCAGTTTTGGTAATTGTTTGAGATAAGCAAATATAATTGTATTCCCTTTAAGTAATTACTGATATCAAATGACATTGTATTTATCATGAAAGTTAACTACTTTGTCATTTGTTTAAAATGCTGTAAGACGCTCATCTTCTGGAGATCTCCTTCTGGTGTTTATTCTCCCAAATGCTGATAAGTTATTTAGTTTGACATACTTTTTTTTTCTTTGCAGGGCTTTGCGTAATTCTGTCCAATATTTTGGCTCCTTCAGAAATATTTCTGCCATATGTTGTAGGTGCATGCAACAATTGGGATTCTAATCATATGTGTAACCTTTGACCTTTCCAAGCACTGAGGTAGCTGTAGATGTATTTTGGGTAGCCCTGAAGTAGGCATGCTATGAACCTTCACTCTTTAATTTTATATCATCTCTCACACTTGTCTTACCCATATAGGAGAATTTTGAGATAAGAATGAGAAGGTGACTATTAGAAATTCTTCAGAGTTTTTTAGAGAAACCTTCCTTAAGACTAAGGGCTTTAAAACACGTCTTGTACTCCTTACCTCACCATCAAGATGGGTAGATGCAAGCGTGGAGATAGAGATATGGATAAACTGATGAAAATCATATGGTTTAGACATATTATAGAGAACTGAACATGGTAGAAACACCAATACTTGCAGCTGAACACCTTATTTTCAATAAAAAATAAATCTCTATAGTCTCTGTAGAGTCTACTGAACTTTGATAAGAATATAGGGATTAATACTTTTTAAAAATGGGAAATGCACTCTTTTAAAACAGAATGCAGTTCTCACACTTATAATGAGTAGTTTCCAAGTATCTCATACAGAAGATATTCTACTTTGCCTTCTTTTTTATTTATTATTTGCTTTTAAATAATATACTTTACTGGGGAACCAAAGGATCATCAAACATTGACCAGCAAAATCTCAGGACAGGTTGTCAACTAAGCAGAGCAAAGAAAACAGGTGCTAAGAAACACCTTCAACACACAACTGTGGTTCAGTAACAGAACAGAGATATTGAAAACTTGGATCTTTGATTTTTTTTTCGGTACCAACCTATACCATCATGAATCTCCAGTCATGAAACTGAAGTTAAAGTAATACGTGTCATGTTAATAAAACTTATTCAAAAGTACTTTAAACCTACCTGCCTATTTTTGTGCTAGTTTTTATGGATTTCTGAGATTCATCAAAAGTGACCTCCAGAAGCCAATATTTAATGATAAAATAACTTTATTTTTTCAGTCCTGACACCTATATTTTGCATTTATCAGTTATTTATTCAGAGCGGTAGAAAAAAGTTATCCTGGAAATTTTTTCAGTCTTCTGTCTTTCAGATTATATTTTATGTTGAATTATATATATCTTGACTGTAATGACATATTGACTTGTTTCTTTATTCAGTCTCTATGCCAGAAAGATTTTTAATTTTCATCCATTATGAAAACTTGTATCTTCTGACAAACATTCCTTACTCAAACTTTTATTTATACCTTGGTGTAGGAATTTTTTTTGCTAATCTTGGTACTGTTGACTACAACCTGCCCTGTTTCTTATCCTATTCCTATCTTGGTCACTATTTCTTCCATGATCTGCACCATCAATGTTCTTGGGATCCTGGTTCGATGGAAGGAAGAGGGAAGGAAATGTTTCTCTTAACCTTTTCAGGGTTTTTAGTTATAAAACTCCTGTTCCTTACAAGGACAAAAGTAAAGTCTCACCAAAGCCAAAATGAGGCCTCCAAATAGGCAAGGGGAGTGGAATATGAGAGAACAATATGATTAATGTAAAAGAATATTATAGAAGACAAAGCCACAGTCATATCTCCAGGGATTTTTTATTTTGGGGCAGTAGAGCTTATCACTGATTGTGCTTGTGATATTGTTTGTGGGTTTTTTGCAGGATCAAAATATCACTTTAATTTTTATGCATTAGTAGTCTGTTATTTAAAAGTCCTGGAGTGAAAAAACAACCTTTACACTTGTTAGAACATTACCAACCTAATTCAGACTCTAAAGTCTTTGTCCAGGATTTGAGAACTTTGCTGATTTTCTTCCAATGAAATACGGAATCTAATTGAATTCATTACCTCCTAAGAATAACTGAGTTTTAATCTCTGTTCTATAAGGTAGTTCATCTTAGATTGCTGTAATTCAGTACTGTAGCTTGTTAATTTCAATTCATGTGGGATTTGTCTTGACTGTGGGTATTGAATGATAATTTGATAATGTAAATTAAAAATACAAACATAACCACTGATAGCTGGGGTTTTTTTGGAGAGTAGACTACAGCCACAGTACTTTTTCTGGGGTTGTTCTTCTACTTACTATCCATTCCAGGCTTATCTTGCTTTTGTTGAAAAAGTAAATTTTCACTCTTGCTTTTGCTATTGAACACCTTAGAACTCTAAAAGTAAATGATTTGGATACGACTTTTCCTTCTGGAAAAAAATCCTAAATACAGAAATGTACTACATTCCTGCTGAAAATAGTTATACCTGTGCAAACACAATGGTAAGAGACTTTGTAGGTCAATATCACACTGAAGACCAAGATGCTTCATGGTTAAAATTGGTATACACCAGGGTGGGCTAAATTAGCTGGTGCTCAAATCTGCACCCATCTGACCACAAAGTTGTGGTCCTTAGGTCTACTTGACTCAACTTGCTTGGTTTTGCCCCTCTCATGATTATTGTGTGGATATGCTTTTAGAGTAGAATTTAAATTTTTATTAAAGATGTGATTGAAAGAAATCAAGTTGGCCTTCTTGTTGCTGGTTATATATAGGGATAAAAATCAGAGAAACATTATTTGTAAACTAAACACATTGATATGGAAAATACTGCATTAGTGAACATGAAGTGCCATTGAGCTGACTGTGCTATTGGTTTTCAGAAAAAATCCTTGTAATTTAAGGTTATACAAACAAACTTCCCAGTTGGTTTTCTTATCAGCAGTTGCCTGAGAATGGACTTTTTGAGAGGGCTTAATCTGATAAGGAAAGCTCTAAAATCATTCTCCAGTATTTAAGAATCTATTAGAGTAAGAGACATGGATGATGGTTTCATCATGATTCATAATTCCATAGGGCAAATTCGGATGAAGGACTAGGATAGAACATCTCATAATAGAAAAATGGCTAATGACCTAATTTTAACCGCTAATATATAAACACATATTTGCCAGGACTGCTGTCTACATAAACCTGAATTTTATGTTTCTGAACTGCTAAATTACTTTATTAGTTAATAACCTTTTCTTTTGTTTGATAATTTGAGGAGTAGTTGTTGCTAATGTTCTTTTTTCCTGTGGAAAAAGAAGATCATATGTTGAATGTGGCTTATGATTTATTTTATGATTTATTAAGTTTCTGGGAATTTGCCTTACATAAAGAATACTGAACATGACTTGAGATTTTTCATACATTATTAAAATTCTTTCTGGGTTAATTCAGGCAAGCCCAGAGAATAGACTAGAAGGTGACACCAAGAAAGTAACTTTTAAAATTGGCTGCTTAGATTCCACTGAACATCTGCAGGGATTTTTTTACTTAGAACTAAGACAGCCTTAATTTGGTTTTGCTTAATTCATTTTGAAAATTAATTATGCCATACAGTATTGATGTCACTTTAATTTTGAATGAAACTGTCCACTCAGAGATTTAATTCTGTTTAATTAATGTATTTAAATTTGTAGCTAAGTTATCTGATTCAAATGAAATTTCCTGAGTGACATTATGCAGTCCAGCTCTCTTTTAAAAATGATTGTGGAAAGTCAGCAATAGTTTCTGCAGAAATTACTGAGTATAATGCATATTCATATGTACTCTTAGATGACCTTGGAAATGCTTTGTTATCTCTGGTACCTGCTGTGATATTTGCAAACTGCAGTTTGTCAGTTTTCATCCTTTTTCCTGGTATGAATAACATTAGCCTTGACAAGTATGTGAATTACAAACTGTATTATCAATGTATTATTTTATTATGAATTTTACAAAAGCATTCTCCATAGTCCATGATCTCCTTTGTGGATTTAATGACTTGTAAGAAAGTCAGCATGCATCTGTTTCTAGAGTCTAATAGTCTTCTAGACTTCTATGAATTTTTGTTGTCTGAGTTACCTTCACTCTTAGTTCCTGCAGACACATTTTTTTCTGCTGTTTATTGTTTTACCTTGAACTAAGCAGAGTAATATGGGCTCAGAACTCCACCTTTATTTTGCCCCCTGTACTGTGACAGCTCCAGATCCTTACACAGGCCTCATAGCTCATAAAAGCCCTCTATATAAACATGACCCTGATTAAGATCAGTGTGGTACCATTAACTTCCAGCCAAGTTATTCCTATTTACACCCATATTGATGTAAATAAGATTGCTTCTCACTGGAACACTTGAGCCAATATTGTCCTTCATTCATGAGTTCACCTTTGTTTATATTTTTAAATCACTGATAAACCTCATTGCTTATCCTAAATAATATCAGTATTATTTTTCCATGATCCCCAGAAGACTTATTTTGGTTCTGAGAAGTCTTCACTGGTTTCAGTTCATATCAACATCTCCCTGCAGCTTGGCAATCAGCTCTCAAAGTCTACCCTGGGCAGAGAGACACAAAGCTGACCCAGATCATCTACAGGCTTGTACTTACCATTTCAAGGTAAAGGAAGAAGCGAGAGGAAATGGACCTTATGGTTGCTTTCTATCACATTTCCCATCATGTAAACTGGGAACAGAGAGGCTTGGCTATACCCCCTCAGCACTGTATATTTAGCTAAAAAATGTTACATTATTTGTGACAATCACTTCTAAACTTATTTAGTATGGCTATTGTAAAAAATAACAATATACTAACTAATAAAGTTGGGAATCAAATGTCTTTTTATTATGAAATGTAGGCCTTGGTTCACCTTGCCTTGCTGTATGTATTTGCATTTTTTTTTTTCTAATCTAAATTTCACTTCTAGTCTTCTTGACTAACCAGTGAAATAGATATTCAGTGTTTAATCTCTTCTATCCTACAACCAGTGTGTTGGAGAACAGTAGGATAAATCACCATCTGAAGATGTGTTTCTGAAATGAGCTGAGTCTCACTCGCTATTTCTAACATACAGAGAAAACCTCCAAACCCTCCCACAGAAACATCCTCAAACAAACCAAAGATGAAATATTTTATTTTGATAATTTCAAATGTAAATAAAACCTGAGTGGAAATATTTAAAATTATCTAAATATCACAGACTATTTAATCAATTGTAATGATTTTTAATCAATTGTAATGATTTTTGATAGATTATTCAAGATCACAGGGTTTCCTTTAATACAAGACAAGAAATTCACATCTGGTTCAGGAGTTAGCTATGTCTGCGTTAGCAAACAGTGTGGTCCAGTACGAGTGGATTTATGGAGTGAAACAGCAGGTGCTGAGAACCCAGTGTTCACGACATATGTCTTGCAGGGACGTGTCCCTTGGTTTTGCCCTGGCGCACTCACCCATGGCCTCCGTGCCCATTAACAGGTGGAGCACATGGGAAACGTACTTCTGGAACCATCTGGGGGAAATTTACTTCTGGAGCCATCTGGAAAGGTTGCTTCCCAGATGCATCTTTGCAAGCCTGAGAGCTCCATGATGTCTCTGTGAGGTGAAGCAGAGGTGTGACAACAGTGACACTAGCTTAGAGAGCACACTTCTTTCAGGAACTGAAAAGCAGTGTCGTTGTATCAGCATTGTTTTCCTTATTGAGGTCTAGATACCCCCTGTTTAACTCTGGGCACATCCCACAGCGTTAGCTACATGAGAAGCCTAAGACAAGGCAGTTATATGCCTTCAGTTAAGCCTATTGAATCTATGTGTACAGATTGTTTTATTATACACGCTCTTGGTGAAAATACTGAAATCACAGGAAGTATGACAGGTTTGAGCAGCAGAGAAGGGCTATCCAGGCCTATGGAAATTCTTCTAAAGATGCCAGCACTGTAAGGTATCTCCCCAAAGAAATGCATCAAAACCTGCTCATTTTTTTTTCAGATAATTCAGATAATTCTGAAGTCACCCAAAGCAAAGTGCAATTCATTAGACCTCCTTTTTCAAAAATTGTGTCCATCTCATATTTCTATGGCAAAGGCAAGTCAGAAAACTATTTGTTTTAAGAAACATCAGGTTGGTGGGTGTTCTTCTGGGATATTAAACCTCATGTAACCAATAGCAGAGAATGGGCTCTGAAAATCTATCAGATTCTTATTTTGAGAGATTTATTTTGACCTGGAGTCTGAAGGGTGAGGCTGAGGGAACTGTCAGATCCTGTGTCTGACTTCAGTAGTTGCTAGCTCTACTGTGCAATCTTGTTTTCACCAAATCTGCGTTCACCGTTGAGTGAATTCAAGGGGAGTTTCTCAGTGCACAAGAGGCTCTCTCAATCCATCTGTTCCTCAGTTTCTCCATCTGCAGAGCTGGAATGAAAACTCTTTGAGATTCTGGATCTTGCTGTTTTAAAATATCTGAATGCTCTGAAATTGGCAAACTTTCCTTCCTTCTTTGCTATGAATTTCCCAAATGTAGGAGTTAAACTAATTCAGCAAATGAAGCAACTGCATTTTGAAGGAATTTGGAAAAATCTTTGCTCCACATAAGAACAAGGATGTCTGCGTGTTTGCTCTTCAGCCATCTGTCACGTCTCTTGGCTATCAAATTTTCAAAGATCCTGGTGATGTTCAGTTGATTTGTTGATTTCTCATGTCTCTCCATATTGTGTTATGACTATGGTAGGGTTTGGGGGTGTGAGCTTCTTTTTATAAAAATTACTTTTACTGATTTTTAGCAGCATCCTTACATTAATTCAATTTAATTCAAATTTATTCAACTTCTACCTTACTTTGCCATAATTCACTTGCTTCTGTTTAAATTTATCATCAGTCTTCAAAGAAACATGAATTTGCAAGCACACATTTGTTCTTTTTCATCTTTCCTAGCTTTCCTCCTGCTGAGTGAAGTTTCTGAAGTTTTTTTTAAATGATTTATGCATTGTAGCTTACTTTATATGGTGGGATTTTAAGTTTCTGTTATAGTAAAATGATATTTTCCTCAGCAAATGCTTTAACAACAGACTGAACAACATATTAAAGAGTTTATTTCCTTTTCCAAGTACCTCTTGATTTTCCAAGCACATCTTTGACATAAAAATGTACATATAGCAGCTGGTTGGTCAATCTTGATTACATATGCACAGTTTTCCAGTATAATGTACAATGCTTTATCATCAAATACGGAAGCAGGCTTGGTCCTTCCCCCAATAAAAAAAATCTGTAAAACAGAAATGCAGTGGTGAGATGAAAGAACAAGACAGTGAAACGAGAATTATTTTACTGACTTTCTAAAAACAAGCAAATAAGGCACTCAAGACCCTCCTGCACTGGGACAACAAGGAACTCTTCCCTTTATATCACAGGAGAAACTCTTGCAGTGACTTCACCAGTGGAATGAATGCAGGGCATGTGGAAGAGCTTGTGGATGAGCGTAGACATGCTGTGCATGCAAAATGGAGCAGAGGCGTAAGAGCAGTGTATGAAACTTATAAAAAGACTTGCCAAAGACAGGAGAAAGGTAAACAAGCAGAAACATGGCAAAAAAACTTGTCATGGGCAACTGGAAAATGCTGCGACTCAGTATACAGGTTCATGTCTTTTTATTGCCTTCACTCTTTTTTTTTTTAGTATTGTTAAGACTGTAACACTTCATTAAAGTTCTGCAGCCACCGGGTGTGTGTATTACTGTTAGTTGTTTGTAGTATGGTGTGATTTCTTCTCACGCAATTGTTCAAGTCACGAGAAGATTATAGATTATATAGGTTTTGTTGAAAGCTCTGTATCTGCAATAAGAAATAGGAATGCCTTCACTGCTTTCTTCTAAGGGAAACATATCTTGAAAGTCCAAGTGCAAAAACATTTTGTATTTCTCTCTGGGAAGGTCTTTTGTAAAAGCAAAGTGCATTTCTGCTTAAAGCTCTGTGAGAGTCATTATTTGCCTCTGTGGGCTGTGAACAGGGCAGCTCAAACTTGGAGGTTTTCAGGAGTCACATTCAGTTGTGAGAACCCAGCGGGCAATGATCCTGCAGAACCAACTCTGGGACAGACTGAGTGCCGTGCTGGGGAGGCTGCTGTTGCCGACTGTCATCTGGGGTTGGGGGCATTCCAGGTTTCAGTCCCATTCCCTGAAAACATGTAAGTGGGTTAGTGTATTGTCAGCGTTATGCAAGCCCATTATGAAGAGAATTCTGGGGAAAAAAATAGGAAAACAAGCCCTCTGCTCTGAGTCTAGCATTCAGTACATTGTGCTCTCAACAATGTTAAAAGCTTGCAGACATTCTCAAATGCTGTTCTTTTTCAAGGCTGGAACAGAAGTTCAGGGTCTTAAACAAATGATCATCATGTTTTTTCAAGATTGGTATGTGGCCAGGATGAACCGAGAGGTGTTGAAAAAACAGAGTTAAAAAACTAAAAAAATGAGGGCAGCTGTTGGCGGATGAAGAGATTGGTCTTAAAGAAGCATACAGTCCTACCTCTGTGTGCATTTATATCCATTCTCTGCTCTCTGTGGGATCTACCAGTGTTGCAGTGTTTTGATACTCTAAGTGCAAGTAAAACCACTATCTGGTCAAAGCTCATTAAGATATTCTTCATTAAGCTAGATTTGTCATTCAGCAACTTTGCAATATCATAAGAGTCCACCTCACCAAACCAAAATTATGATCCAACCTGTAAAACTAACTTTGGGAAAGTCTTAAAAGATTTTTACCAACTCTTTTTAGGAGAGGAACCTTTAAATACAGTCACTGCATAATCACTTAGTTCATTCTTCTCACAGACCCCTGAGCTACCACATCTGATTTGTAACCTAATAGAGGTTAACTTTTTTTTGGTATGTCACCTCCTGGGCAGCAAAACAGGGCTTGGACATTGCAAGGCTGATCCTCACACCTATTATTCTTAGGTAGTTACCTTGCACAGTGAAATCTCAAGTCCTGTAGAGGGTACTTATACTTAATGTGGTGTATGGAAAGGAGAGTAGAGAAAATCAGCCACAAGAAAACCCTTTGATGCTGGGAATAAGTTTAAAGTCCTTCCTGTACAGAGCTTAAGTATCTAAACCTGGGCTCCTTCAGTAAACCTTCTCCTTAAGATGAAAGTCCAAGTCAACTCACTTTTAGGAAAGAACTGATGTGTTTCAACCCACTTCTCTCCTCAGTAAATCATTACAGGGATACAAGTATTTACCCAGAGTGTAGGTCTACCTATTTTGCCATTGCCCAAGGACTCTGAAATAGCTCTCAGCTCTCAAGTTCATGCAATGAGCAGTAAGCTATAGACTGGGAACGCTTTAGGTATGTTTTTACTCTAAGGAATGCATGTTGGCTAATGATTGAGTAATACAAAGGCAGCAACAGATTTTAGAATATGGATGGAAAATGGGTTTTGTCCTTTCCTAAGAGAGCTGCCTAATCCCTAATAATAATCATGCTGCTTTTCTTTCATTGTTACTGATCCTTTCTGAATGAATCTTTAAAGGACAATTTTGATGGGCTGGAGAGTAGTCTAACTGCATCATTGAGGTCTCTGATCAGAAGGCTATTGAAGAAAAATTATGGCAAGCGACTCCTACTCTGTGTGAAGACAGGTATTTCTGCTCTCTTTGAAAGCAACAGTCACCACCTACTTTTTAGGTGAGATTTTCTGGTAAATTGGATGAAGGAGAAGGCCCAGTTGAAGGCATCAAGTAGCTGCTGAGCACCAAAAACTGGAAATCTTTTGGGTGCGTGCATAAGCAGAGCGTGCATGCTTAAGTGACTTATCAAGTGAAAATACAGGTGCTTATAAGTCAAGGCAGAAGCTCTGAGAATCATGCTGGTTCATACTTTAGTGTCTAAATTATGCCTACATTAATTGTTGGAGTCCTTCTGTGAATCTTAGCAATCATCTACTATGCAAAACCTGGAAAATTGAAGTGTTATAAACACTAATAAATTCAAGATACAGCTTTTTCCTTGGTGATTTTTCTCTCCTCTAACAAGCTATATTACCTCTTGAAATTTGTGGGAACACCATACTTTTGAGAAGCCAACCCTTCTGTCATATTTGATTGACATTTGATCACCAAGTTTAAAAGCCATTAGGAAGAAATGACCACATGTACACGTACAATGATTTCTTTCCTTTTGCTAGGCCTCGCTTGTAATGAATGAATCATGGCACACCACTGAGTTTTGCAAAGTTACCAAAAGTCTTTCAACAGCAATTCCAAACCTGAGCATAGGAAGCATTCATAAACATGGAAGGTGCTTTGTAGATGTACATGACCTTTAAAGGGAGTTTCTTCAGATTCAGAGGTTTTGTTACAAAAAAAAAAAAAAANTTATAAAAAAAAAAAAAAAAAAAGAAAAAGAAAAACAACGGAAAAGATCTCAGCTCTATGTACTTGAAATCTCACTTCTGAGGTACTCAGTGACTAGTTGTGCTAATTATGGCATTTAAGATCATCTGGGCTCCACGTAAAATAGGATAATTGGCAGCTAATGAAGGTGAGAAGACAGTAAGATAAGAGACTAAAGTCTAAGAGTAACAGAGGTTTGAAATGAGCAACATATGACAGTAATGAAAAGAGTAATATTCCTCTCCTAATACAGACGTAAGAGTGACTTCAGATCTGGCAGAAAAGATTTCAGCTGCATTCTGAAGCTGGCCTCCTATCTTTTGTTTGGAAAATGTCTTCATACAACAATAAATGTGATAGTAATGAGAAAAGCTCCAGGTAGGAAGGAAATAGTTGCTTGTACATTAATGAACAGACAAAATTGCAGTTAATAACTAAAAACATGAGCCTCTTGAATTCATGATTGGATTTTGAATACTGGGAAGATGGGCTGTGAATAGGAAGAAAAAGAGAGGAACGGCCCCTCTACCCCCATTTTAAATACTCGGTAGCATATGTAAGGAAACTTCGGTATATTTCTGTGATTAGCTTGTAAAACCAGACAAAATTGTTTCCCTCACACTAACAGATCAAACGTCAAATAAGCAATTTTGAAAAGTCAGTGCAGAATGTGATGATGGAAACAAAGGAAAGGAAGCAAAATGTAAAATCTGACTTCTGCCCTTGGTTGACGGCACTGTAGGGCTGAATTCCCCCATCTGAAGCACCATCCCTCAGAGAGACATATCGTGTGGTGTTCCATTTAAATTTTAAAATTCTGAACCTTGATGAAGATCCTCTGAGTTACCAGCTGGAGATGCCCCTGGTCTTATGAGAACCAGACTTTGTGAGTCAGCACCTGCTCCAGGCAGTTGTAGAGTGTGATGGCAGAAGTGAAGGAAATGAAGCAAAATGTGAAATGTGACTTCTCCCCTGGTAAACAGGTCCCTTGACCTCTGAGTATCTTCTGCCATATTTCAGCTGGAGCAATTACTTTTTCTATGAAAGCCATTTTCCAAAGTGGTATATTCAGGAACTTACACAAACTCTGATCTATACATTGTTTTTTAATATAATCTTCCCATATTTATTACTGTATTTTTGTGAAAGGCCATCTCTATAAGAATTGCAGAAACAGTAGGATCGAATAAATGGATCCTGATATGCTTGGTTTAGAAATGCAAAGTGTCACAGTTCAAGAATAACAACACTCAATTTCTGATGCATTTCAGAAAAAATCATCACCTTGGAAGTTTCCAAGCTTTAGCCTCACTCAAAAAAAAAGTTGCATTTCTGCTATGATTATTCTCAATAACTATAATTTTATATAGATGACTCCAGTTGAAATGGGTTATTTGTCTATAACTGCTTAACAATTTATGTAGAGGCAAAGACAACATGATTAGCAAGAACTTTTTCAAAGCCGTTAACAAATTAGACTTACATTTTTCAACAACTCAGTAAAGAAGTGCATGATGAAGAGAAATTAGAGAATATTTACTTTGATAATTAGATGTTGAAACAGATTATTACTCTATTGCATAAAACTTATTTAAAACTATTTTAATTAATGTTTCAGTTGTTGTATACTCTTGTGGTTGATACTTAACACATTTTCCCCTAAAAATTACACTATCCCAATTAGAAATGTTTTGAGGTAGAGGTATTGGTCAAGCAACACATTACGGAACAATGCCCATTCCAGTTTGTCATCATTTTTCATATGCCCCTGCATTATATGGCCGCTTTTATGCAGTCTAGTTGGCTCTGAGGTCCTTTCCTTCCTCAAAATGAGTCGATGGCAGAGCTGCAGATGTTGTGGGCTGCTCCAAGAGCATGGGATTGTGTGGGGACCAACATAAACATGTTCTATATGAGGTGATGGGAATGAATGAGGACATTGGGTCTCCATTGGGCAGTAAAGGCATTAATACGCTTGTTAAAGCTCTAGGTACTAAAGTATGCCTCTTAAATTTCCACAAAGAAACAAAATTAGCTTTATGGCCATATTTTTATTTCTATCTTCTTTGCAGTTTAATACCATCATGAACAAAAGACAGCATTTGTGTTAGGCCGAAAGCATCCACAGCTGGCTTTCTTCCTCTCTTGGGATACGTGTGAGGAGCCGATGATCAGGGTCACAGCAGTTCCAGGAGACTGCTGTAAAGACGAGAAGGGGGTGAGGGGTGGTGGATGTCCAGAGGCAGTTTTGTGGCTCAATATTGATCCCACAGTTTGTCACTGCCATTTCTGTCCTCCTACTTGGAGCTATTCAGGCCTACCCACACACCGTTGGATACAATTAAATAGGTATATATGCCAGGATTTATCAGACTGAAAAACAGATTTTGTGTACTCTCTTCAAGTGACTGAATTACTGGAGGCACAATAAATCGTGTAATAGTGTAGTTCGATGTTAATAAATAAAAAGTCTCTTGCTAATTTTACGTCGGTGCATTTCATAACCTCCAATAAACTGGGTCCTGACGTGTAGGGTGTAGATTTCCAGCATGCCATAGATCAGGAATAAAAATCTGATTTTATGATGTGTTTCATGAAAATCATGACCATCCAAGTTTTCAGGTTTCAGCCTGCCTCCAAATGCAGTTTAGTGTCTGCTGAGTAGCTGAGGAGGTTGGAAGTTGCAGGATTTTGTCACTTTGAGAAATCAGGCCTGGTAAGAAAAATCAATGGCATCCTTTCCATTAAATGCCTCTTGGTGAAATAATGTTAAGAAAAGAAATTTAGACCCTCTCATTTCATAAGTCATATTGAATATACCAAAAGAAAGAAGTCCAGGTATAAATTGTTGGAGTGAGGTATTTAAAGCAGATTCTTAAACCCTGAAGGACACAACTGTGAGATGAATGGTTTAGGCCCAAGCCCCAAATCTATTGTGTTTTATTGTCTGAAGTGAACACAAATCTGATGCAGAAGTAGAGACAAGCCTTTTTTAAATTGGTTTGAAGGTGTCAAGCTCTTGGATCTTGTTTCTGGAATGGGGCTGGAAGGAGAAAAATGTGGCCAAGAAAAAGTCCTGCCTGCTGCAAACCGATCTGCAGCAAGAGGACACAGAGGATAAGAAGATACTTCATTTATTATTTATTCAATAACAAGAATTTAAAAAATGCTGAAAATACAGACTTAGAAATTAATTGAGTTAATTTTAGAAATTATATTTAATAAAACAGTTTGTGAACCGTTGTCCTGGTTTCAGCTGGGATAGAGTTAATTTTCTTTCTAGTAGCTGCTGTGTTTTGGATGTGGTATGAGAAGAATGTTGAGGACTGTTGGTAACACATATTTTTTTACTTGTTGCTAGGTAATGTTTATATTAGTCAAGGACTTTTTCAGCTTCCCATGGAAGCTGAGAGGGAGCATAGACAGGGCAAGCTGGAGAAAGGAATATTCCATATCATAGACGTCATGCTCAGTATGTAAATTGGTGTTGGCTGGGGGGCAGGGATGTGCAATCACTGCTTGGAATGGGCTGGGCTACCAATCATCGGCTGTTGAAAATGACTTGTGTTGTATCACTTTACTTTGTATATTTTTTTAACCATTATTATTATTGTTATTTTCTTTTTCCATTACTGTTCTATTAAACTACCTTTATCTCGATTCATGAGATTTTTTTTCCTTTCCTTTTCTCTCTCTTCTCCCTACCCTACAAGGGGGTGTGGGGGGGAGTAAGTGAGGGGATGTGTGGTCTTAGTTACTGTCTGGGGTTAAACCACGACAACCCTCAATTTCTGTAATGAAAAACTATGTAGCATTCACTTGGAAGGACAAACTTTGCACAACAAATTGTCCTAGCAATTTGAAGAGATGTACTTGATATGGTATTCTACCAAATGCTTTAAATAAGGAAAAAAAAAATCTTTCCTGCAGATGTTCTATGTTTTTCTTCTGGCAAAGAAATCCTGAAATGAGAAATCTTCACATTGCATACCTTCTGTTTCTAATGATTTAGAGAGGCTATCTCAGAAGTATTTTTTTTCTGTGGATTATAATTGTCCTGAAGTTTGTGCAATCCAAGAAATAACAGACCTCAGTTTGTAGATTAAAGCCCATTTCAAAGTTAAAGCTATGGACACGTGAAGTAGGAAAAGGAGAACAAGACAATCTTGAAAAGAACAGGTGGGATGTACCCACAAGCATTCTTATACTGTGTCAGCTTTGGGATTTTTTGTCATGATCATACACCACAGAATAAGCTGTTGCAGTCTGATTGAAAGGTGCCTAAAAAAAAGTCGCTTTGAGCAGACCTGGACGTACTGGGAACAAATTACATACACATGTAATGCAGAAAATTATACCTATGGATATTACCTGTCTTATCATTTTTCTTGCTGTCCTTTAAATTGGTGATGTTAGTTAAGTGGGAAGGGTCTGTTATCGCTTTCAATATTGGTACCATGATTTTATTTTCTCTATTTTGATCTCCATTAATGATCTCATCTCATCCAGAAAATAGAAAGGACTTGTTTTTAGAATCTGAAGTATTGCAAATGTACTGAAATTAAACCAGTAAATATGCCTTGGCCTTTAGCAAAGTGAAATATTTTATTTTTCCCTTATATTTAATGTGCTTTTCAAAAGACAGCAGTGATTTACAAGAGATTCCTGAAGATACCAGAAAGAGAAATTAATTGAGTGAATTTTAAATGCTGCTTTTCGAAAATGCAAAGTTCTCATAAGGTGAGGAGACACAACAGAGGAGGAAAGAGAAACAACAGAAGCACAAAGAGATGAAATGGTTGCCCTAAAAGCTATGGGAAAAAAACAGCAAAATAAAACTAAGGCTTTTAAGTATCATTGTCAGGAAAAAAAGTAATGTTGGTGAGTAGAAGAGGAAGGTCATGTTATGTTGTACAAATATGAAATTAAATGCTGCTGAAATGAAAAACATCCAGAACAACTGAGACAACATAACATGATGTTGAGATACCCTTTTATTAAAATATGAAAGCATATTTCAAAGTGAATCACAGAAGGAAAAGACTTGGAAGAGAATTCTTAATTCTCTGCATGGGAAATGATTAAAGGAATTCTACTGATAGTGAAGGAATCATAAAGTTATTAGTTGAAAAATATTTTAAAAAATTATTAAACATTCTAAAAGTCTATGTTTCATATCAGTTGAAAATCTTTTGTGTTTATTCCTCCTTTGTATTCTGTTATTAAGTAAAATTTCTTAAATTTCTTGCCTTCCTGTGTAAAGAGTGTTGTACATAGCTAATCAACTTTGAATGAAAAAAACTAATCTGTAGAAACATCTTTAATATTTAGTTATTTAAAAATAGCTTTTTGGTGAATTGAACATCTTATTTGCTAATACTGAGATAGTATTAAATGACATGGAACTGAAATGGCTTTCCATCTCAAAATCTAATAGTTTCTTGTGCCTGGAAGGGGTCAGCAAGTTTTGTCATCTTCTACAACTGTAGAAAAAAAAGTTTTGCTGAAGTTCAGGAGATCTTGAGAGGACCAAATGGCATTACTGCTAGAGGCAGAAGAACCGTATACTTTAGATCCACTTCCATTAATTCTCACTCTGCTCTACTTCTCACCTATTTAAAAAAAAAATTCAACTCCTGCTGTGGTTTAAATCTGCCTGGCTTGTTTCCCATTCAGGAGTTCATATTCCTTGCTTTCCTTCTCCTCTCTTTTTCTCAAGCCTTTTTGACTCCCACTGGTTACTTTCTTATCAGGTGGATGATTTACTTGACATTAATAGCAAGGTCTCCTCTTCCAAGATGAACACCTCCTTCTTAACAGTCTTTCTCTTTTCCTTTCAGGACCTCCATGTCCTGTGGGTGTTTGGGCATTATTTCTCTTCTAACTACTGCTCTCCATGTTTCAGGAAAGGAAGGAGAGTTGCCCCTGCTATGCATAATTAAAGATTGATGTTATCTAACCTCTTTCCATGTTGTAATCCCAGATCCTTAGCCCAGAAAGACATTTTCTGCAATGAAAACTTTCCATAAATTAATAAAAACTGCTGGGTAGGAAGGGAAGGAATTACAAGCATGCTGCAGATTTGTTGAAAAAGCAAATCCTTTTACATTTGTTCAAATGCAGAGAGAACCTCCGTACCCATTCATAATGGACAGTCATTTTTGGGTGTGTATTCCTCTGATTTGGAATAGTAATAGTACTTCCATTTTTTTAAAAAAGCTTAAGATGTTCTTTGCAACATTTTTATTGCAAGGGCAGCTGAGATGATAGCCTGAAGCTAATACAGATGATATAGGTGACACATTTACTTAACATCGCTGATAAAAAAATCCATTCAGCAATTTCAGGATCAGACTTTATTAACCTTACTTTTGGCATGCTGAGGTGGCACAGTGCAATATTAATTTCAAATGAAGAAAGTTGAATCTGTAATTGGTTGCAGTGTGGAAAGCCACTGCTTATCAGAGAGAATGTAATTTTTTGTGAGGAATTGTTTATGATTGTATCACTTACCAGGAGTTGAGAAATAATTATTTAAAACTACATTATTAGACCACATGCAGTGTAATTTTACTATATCAATGGAAGTATACCTGAAACACTGTTGACTGTAATGTTTGCTATTTTGGTGTAACTGCAGAAAAAGGTTAGTTGTACATGGTTTTAAAATAATTACTTTAAAAAAATATTTTGCTTAGTTTTTATGTAGTCTTTAAATTAGATACTTAAGTTAGTAGTCTAGGTTGTTCATAATGAAGGGTTAGATTTGAGCTCTGGATTGAGGTACTTTGAATCACCTTTGGAGCTTTACTGACTATATACTAGTTCAACTATTGAAATTAGTTTGTCTGAAAGTCTCCTCCCTCCTTCTACTTATCTTCCCTTTCCTATTATTGCCTAATCACACCTTTTTTCTTCTGCCACTGCTCTTTCCTCTTAACCTCAGTATAATTCACCAATTTTACCAAAGCTTCTTGCTTTATCACCTTTTTAAATAAAGGCAGTTAAAGACTAAAGAGATCAAATCTTTATAATGCACATCTTTTCATATTCAGTGAGTTCACTGAAGTGCAAACTGTTCTGGCCCCTTGGGTTAATACTGCAGTAACACCTTGTGGGCAGGAAGAAGAATAAAAGAACATAGTGTTTAAAACCAATTAGTAAAGCATAAATTTTATCAGCATCTGTCAAACAGCTATTCTCTTTTTAACACCTTTGGAAGCAGTAGTTGTTTTCAGACAAGGTGGTGACTCTTTGAGGAGATATACAGTAATGCCTGCTGGGAGTGTTGATGCCCACCCAGTTTCAGGCTGGCTGTAACAAAGGCTTCCTCTCAAGATAAGAACAGAGAAAACAAATAAGCTTTTCTGCTCAGGACATTTATTTTAAGACGAAAGAATGACCAGGACATGATAATTTAAATATAAGCTTAGTCTGTCCTATTTATATAGAAAAGACACACTGTTAAAAGGCAAAAGGGGAAAAAAGGAGTTTAAGTAGCAAATACAAAAATCATTCTGGCATTTTTTTGGTCAGAATATGAAGAGAAAATAAAAAATTCAGTGAACAGAAGGTGGCAATGAATACTTAAGATTAAAGTGTCATAGAAGAGCAGCTGCATTTTTGTTGGAAGTTCATATAGATGGTATTGGTTAAACTCAGGAAGTAATACATTATTATAGTAACTTATGCCTGGATCTGTGGAAAGTACTATGGACCTAATTCTTATTGGAATTCAGTGGAGATTGATGTGTAACTTTCGTGTTCTCATTTTTAAAACATATTTTTTTCAGTCTTGGTAACAGAGTGGTGGATTTTTTTCATCATCTTGTGAAAACAACCAGTTGCTCAAGAAAAGAACCAGCTATTATTAAACTTAGCATTTAGAAAGAGGTTATAAATAGGGACTTCTAGGGGCTATGGCAAATTATCCCAGCTGTGGAAATATTGCTTCTATTAACTTCAGGTGATTGCTATCACTGTGCAAAATACAGCAATCCTAAGTGTCTTTTATAAGGGCAAAAAGGAGTGCTAACTCAAGGAAACACCCATTCTCTAGGCTTTACAAACTCATCTGTTAAACCAATCTCAAACTAGTACCCCAAAACAAACAGCTAACATACAGATACACACAATCTGTGTATGTTATTGGGATCAGTGCATTTGGCTGCTTCAGTAACTGAGCTGAAGTCTATTACCAAGCACCTGCCTGGGGTTTCTCTGCTTATGGGGGGGGTCTCCACTCCCCACAGTGAGTATGCTGATGGTTGTGGGTCAGGAGCCTTGCTCTCCTGCCTGCCAGCCTGGTACTTCACGTGTTGGTCTTGCTTTTCTCCCTGGCAGCATTACCCAGGTAACAGAGCTACGTTGTGAGGGATGTTTGCAGCTTGTGTTGCCAAGGTGAAAAGGGTAAGGAATTTTAATGCACTTTATGTTACTGTTATGTGTGTCTCTTCAGGACGGGGGACTTTGAAACATCAGCAGGGATGGCTGAGTCAGTTGCTTACGATTAGAAACTGTTATATTTTACTGAATGCAAAAACCATTCCAAAAGACCCAAGCCTTCCCCCTCTCTCCGTGAGTGAGCAAGAGCTAAGTGGAAATGCTGCAGCGAGGAGACAGGGCAGCAACACATTCAGGCTGTATTCATGCAGGGGAATAAATAATTGTGGCAGAAGCCGGAGGACTGAAATCCTCAACACAGAACAGGGCTGCCGGGCTTGGTCATGCAGTTTAAAAGAAATACGACCCAAGGGCTCAGTTTTGCAACGGTGCCTTGTTCAATAATAACAAGAGATGACTCCAGCAGTTTTACTGATAGACTCTAGCAGTTTCCAGCCTCAAAAGACAAATTGAACGTAAGGATGGATTTACCTGGGGAGAAGGGGACAGCTAAAATTAGGGCCTTTAGCCTCTGACAGTTAACAGGAGTGGCCGTGCCTTGCCGCTAGCGCCAGTGCCCGTTCTCTTGCAGTCAAGTAAAAGCAGCGCCTTCCTCTGAGAAGGGAGATGGGATTTTGTTAGAGGAGAGAGCTACTCTCAGCTTAATAGGTTAAAATAATTGTTAAGCTTTCGTCTTCTAAACCCGTCAGTTTAGGAAAATTAATAATCTCCAAAGTGAAAATGAAATGGAAGAGGCACATATCACAGAAGATGACTATTTCATTAAACCAGGGAAAAGCCAGCAGTGTTATTCAAGAGTCAAAACTGATATTCAGTCTGCAATGAACTGTGAATTCTAACTGTAATAATTTCAGTTAAATTATAGTTTCTAATTGACCTTAATAATGAATTTATTTAAAAAATGGACAGAAAAGGGGAATGTATTTTAATTGTTAATAAGCTGATATCTGATGATCCCAGTGATTTTTATTTTTTTATTTCCCTCGCCAAGTGTTTTCTGATTGGAACTATACAAAAACATGAAATTTTGTGGCGTTTCACTGCTGAAAAGGAGAAAAGTGAGTGGGTTGAATGCACTGTCCTAACTGAAACTAAACACTGTGATAAATTTTCTGCTTGGTTTGGCACTGCCATTTTTTTAAAAGGATTTATGAATATGTAGGTTATCTTAAAAAAGTAAACTTTTCATTATGTTGATACTATTTGGGTTTTAACTATTTTTGTCTTTTTTTTTTTTATCAGCTGAAATGGTTTGATTAAGGCAGTGTGAATTTGCTATAATTTCTAGTCATTGTGAATATACATTACTAGTGAATTTTCTTTTCCCCAGTTATATTTTTATACCAGTTAAAGACCCATTATATGAAATGTTAAGAGAAAATTGAAACACTGTTACCAGAGGCATTGAATATCCTCAGTAACACTGCAAAGCTAGTTTGAATGAGAACATTTCAGCTGGGGAAGGAGGGTGAAAAGTCCTAAAACGGGGTCTGTGTGTGTGCCTGATTGAGACAAACAATGAAATCCATGGAGTTAAGCTGAGATGTGAATTTAGCTCAATGCATTCCAAGTTCTCAACATAAACACATTGGAGCATGGTGTATCCTGGCCTAAAACTGCCGGCTATGCCTCCACAGCATGAAAAAGATGAGGAGCACCTTGAAAAGCTCAGCAGGAAAGCATGTGGGAGTACTGAGAAGGTTTGAGGGAAACAGCATGTAGCAGAGGGAAGAGAACGCAGAAGGATAAAGTTGTCATTACACCTTCCTTCAGCCAGCAGTGCCGCTTCCCTGAGTCCCTGCTGCCACATGCCATAGCCAGCTATTGCTTCAAAGCAGTGATTTCACAGGTAGCAGGAGTTTCTAGGCATGGGAAACGAAGAGACGTTCTTGCCCAAGAAATGGGAATAGTGACTTTTCTGCCAAAATACAAACAGTGTTGGAATAAAGCTATGGCAGAGATGGAAGGAAAACATGCGTATCTTAGCGCTGGCCAACACTTTCAACAGATGCTTTAACCATGGGCCAGAATATGTGAAAGATTGTATAGAAAGATGAGTTTCTGAGACATTTTTGCATTGAAGTGTGATTTGAAAAGTTAAATGAGAAAATAAATAAAATTAGACAAGAACTGATGGGCTGTTATATAGATGGGAATCTATCAATCTACCACCCAGTAAATTCTACATGTCCAGGACTACTCATTATAAGCTGTGAATTCTTACTTTAGTGACTGTTGAATATCTGTCTAGGAGATAAAGTATAGCTGAATTCTGAATGGAGAGATATGGTATCCTTAGGTAGATTAATGAGAATTTTATTCTGCAAGGACTTAGACTGATTTCAATTACATTTAATCTCCAAAGCAGATGAAAAGTGTATTTTACTCAACACCAGTAGAGTTATTTTATATCATGAGGCTGTAAAGCAATAACATACTTGAAATACAGTCAAAATTGCAGTCCACTTTGATTTAAATTAAACCAATGTTTATTGAAATTAAATTAATCCAAATATTACTACTCTTAATAGGAAACAAATGTTAAAGTTGGTGCTTATGTCAATGTAATTATATTGTTTCAGATTCAAAGATCAGATTACATTAGATAATACCTTTCAAAAGTCTACTTTAAGACAGAACAAAAAGGAGAAAGAACGTTTGCTCCTGGTTTTGTGTCTAATCCTGGAGGTTGTTAATAGTTTGGTTTTTTAATATACTTTACTTAATAATTTATCAAACATCCTGCTAGCATGCTGGCAGGCATAAGGTTAGCTCCAGTTCTACGCAGATGCTTACAGAAAATCAAATAAAAACTTTATCTGCTTGTTTTGTGAAGGTGATGAATTTGTTGTAAACAACTTATTACTTTCAAAAGCACCAAACTGGCAGCACCTTCTGCTTTGTCCAGCCTGGTGAGGTTTGGGCTAACTGGTTGTAGTAGCTGATGAAGAGCACCTTCCTTCTGCCAAGGGCAATGTCCCCTGCTCAGAGGCATTTCTGAGTATAGACAGAGACGTTGGATTTTGACCACCATGTTCCTGAAGTTGCCTGTCGTTGAATCCTGTGAGGATTTTTAGGGCTGCAATCCTGAGCAGCAGTGCTTGACGTGCATTTTATTTAAATTTAATTTATTTAGATCTAAATGCGATGTCGGTAACACAATACCTGCACTGGCAACCAGTCAGAAATTCATAGAGTGAAATGGCACTGAGGACCGAGTTCCCACACTGTGTGGACTGTCCACAGTCTAGCTCCAGTCTGGTTAACTGGGTTGAACCACTTCTAGGTGTGCTCCTGAGCTCACCTTCCAGTTTAGTTTCATCTGAAGGGAATGCAGCTCACACATGCTGAGATTGCAAATTGAAATCAAGACCGGTAGGTGGGTACAACTGGGAGATTAGCTTCAAACCTGAAAGCCTTATTTGAATTAAATATTACATAGATATACACTGAATACTTTATTTTTGCCTCCTGTTGCTTTCGGAAGAATTTAAGGGCCTTTCTGTTGCAAGAAGTATGCTTGTGGAACATGATCCCTAGGCTCACAGTGGAGTATCTGGTTTTGTATCATAGCTGATGCTGTTGCCTTGCTTGCTAGGAAATACATTTTCTTTTCACAAACTATTTCCTTTTGGTCTAAGTTCAGTTTGCATGTTCAAACCCGTATGGACTAATCAGGTAGAAATATGCAGGTGATGAGGAAACAAACTTCATCTCTCTTTGCCTGTCTTTCTCTCCTGTATCACAACCTTGAAAAGTCTTTTTTCTTCTCAGCAATTTCTATTTTACTTCTACTAGAAGCTAATAATGGCATTTAGTTTGTTATTGGCCAAATGAGGAATGATTTACCTTGGGATATTTTTCACTTTTTTTCAGAGTTTTGAAGATTATACATAAATTGATGGAAACCCTTTTCTTAGACTGCACCAGCTGGTAAACGTTGGCTTTACTACCAAACTGTCTTCCCAGTCATTCATGGTGAAATAGACTTTTGCATGGCATCTGCTTTATTTGGAGTGTGTTTTCCTATTACTGCCATATAAAGTAGAAACATGTAAGTAAAAACAACATGAGACCAGATCCTACTTGTACTTTGTTAACTAGTTTATCCTTCTTTGTGCAAAAGCAATTCTTCTTTCTCTTGCAAAGAGTTGGCAGACAAATATTCTGGTTGAAAAAGAACCACTTGTAGTAACTGGGATAAAAATTGAAACTATTTTGAAGCATTCCTGAACTGTATGGGTAAGTCCTTTTGTTTTAAATCAAAATAAACCAAAAAGCTTTGTCAGGAGCAACTTTTGATCCCCAGATTGAGAGACTTGCTCCAGCTGGTTAGTGTTTCAGGTGTAAAGTTCTCATGTAATCTGCATGAATGCAGGTGTTTTTAATTGTAGTCAATGAGATCCACCTTATGACATGAGAAAATATCTCAAAGGCACTGGGCTTTTGATGTGTCTGACCACTAACTGTGCAGAGAAAAGGTCTCTTTAAGAGAGAGAAATGCTTGTCTTTAATCACTGTAAATGCATAGCTCCACGGTATGTTAAATATACTGAGGTGAAATGAAATTCTGGGGACTCAGCTTGTTACTATTCTCTTTAAGAAGTTAGATATGATACATGTTTTTGGAACAAAAAGAGGAAAAGAAAAAAAATGTTCATTGATATTTAAACCTGTGAGCAGAGGTGAAACCTTTCATAGGCCAAATGTTCGTTCATAGGCCAAATTCTGCAGTTCTTTGGGCAAGACCCCAGCTGAAATGCGAAATCTCATGGAATAGTGTAGGATTTGTTGAGAATTTGCAGGCAAAAGACTCATTTGTTGAATACTGTGGGCTGTTTTGAAACTTGTCAAGTTTTTATCATATGCCATAAGCTGAATATACAGTAAAGGGTAGCTTTGCTATTTTAGTCACAGAAAATCTGTTGTTCTTTGCCGTGAACTTGCGAAAACTGCTGAAGCTGTGGAAAAGTTTCTTTAAAGCTGTCTAGCTGAGCAAAACTTGTAAGTCATCAGCAAGGCTTTTGAGTGTGAATTTTCCCTTCAAGTGACCCACAGAAGCACTTAAGTACTTTTATTTTGAACTTTCAGTATAGACAGGTTGGTTGGTTTTGGCTTTGGGTGTTTGGGGTTTTTTTGTGTGCGTTATGTCAGGTGTGATTTTCCAAAGCAATACAGTAAGTTCACTACATAATGAACTATTCCTTCTGGTGTCTCATGTTACTAGCAAATATTGCCTGTGTGAAGTAGGCTTCATGAAGCTGTTGAACTTGCTGGTTTGGTGGGGGATTTTTTTTGTTTTTTCGTTTGTTTATTTGGTTGGTTTGGGTTTTTTTCCCCTCCCAGTGTCTACTGGTAGTTCATACTTGAGAACAGATCACTGAGTAGAAATGCCAACTGTCTGTAAACTGACAAATTGGTTCTGTGATAATATTTAGTGGTTTCACCATAGCAAATGAGATTTCCTTTGGGATTATAGCAAAATTTACTCTGAAATACTAGCAGAGATAAAAGTGTGGGGCTTTAAAACATTAAATCTCTCCAATGCTTCACATTGGGATGCTTGGTTGGATCTGTAGTCTACCAGGAAGACACTCACCTGGATCTCTCTTGAAGATCCCTCTTCTTGCTAAAGGACTGATGAACTGCTGTGGTGGCAAAAGTCACTCTCACTATGTTCCTAGCACATGCATTACAAATTATATACATAAATCATTTCTGCTTGCCACAGCAGACAGCCTGAGGTGAACCTCATGGATTTCCTTGATGGTGAGCAGATGGGGAATTAAACTGACATGACATGATCACTGAAGATGTGACACTGCCAGTCTGACACTTTCAGAAAGGGGTAAATTTCATACACACTTGCAGCTGGACTTTGCTACATGCATGCACTTTGACTGCGGACATGAAGCTCAGGAGTGGCCCTCTACACCAGTAAAGGTGATTATGTTTCCTGTCCAGCTGAATGGTTTGGGTGTCACTGGTCATTGTAAATGTTTCCTCCTTTGCTCACTTGTCTCACAGTTGGAAACCTTGGAGCTTGTATGAGCTGTGGTAAAATTTGCCAACCTGCATGTAGCCTACCCAGAACAGCAGGGAAATCAGTGAAGGCCACAAGTCGTCCAAAAGTTGCATAAGGGTTCCTGTGGGTAGCTTGTGCTGAGCAAGAACTTATGCTAAGCAAACACTAGGGGTTTGTTTTGGAGCTGGTATGGTGCTATCTACCTCCACAGCAGTGCAGTTTAGATGTGCGTGGTTTCTAGAAGGAATTTTAGACCAAATGCAGCCTTCCTGGAAGCTGGAGGGCTTACTGCCTTCGGAAATGTGTGAAGAAAGGTAGGGACAAACATTTTGCTAGAAACCATTTGAATTTGACAATATGTGTGTCTTTTCCCTGCTCCTTCAGAAAAAAAAAGGTTGTGCAAATGGTTGTTTGAGGAGAAACTTGTCTTTGAATGACACGTGTATTCATGTATAGGCATGAATTTATATATATCTACAAGTCATACAAGGGGGGTGCAACAGCAGTATCTATCAATTCTAAAACCATCTTTCATGAGAGGGAGAGGTGAAAATAATCAATTGAAAGTTCTCCAACCTCCTGTCTGTGACAAGCAGTGAGGCATTTCAGTGGGGTGGAGGTTGAAGGTCTGGACTTTGCAGTGATTCTCTGGGAGTCTTGTTTCCCCTGTGTGGAGCTGAGGTATGCCTTTACTTTAGAACAGAAGTGTTGGGATGGGGCAAATGTGAACAGCAGACTCTTTGGGCATGACTTTGTACAGGAGCCAGCCAGTAGTGAGATGTGATGATAGGGCATCTCTCTCAGAGGTATCTCTCTGATCTTCCCTGACAACTCATGCAGCAAATGTTAGAAGTAGCATGAGCTCCAGATGGTGGAAGCCCATCAGGCTTAGGGTGCTTTTGTCCAGCTATGTGTCTACGTTCTTTGGTATATGTAAGTATGGACTTTGGCATGTATGACAATGCCTTGAAGAACAGAGGTGCCAAGAATTTCAGCTTCTGAAGACTACGTGATCACTAAAAGGTCTGACTCCCCAGTGCCTGTTTTGTCTGCATGAATTGATGGGAGCTACTAATGAAGATCCACATGACCCGTCAATGTGCACGTGCAGCCCAGAAAGCCAACTGTATTCTGTACTGCATCAAAAAAGTATGGTCAGCAGGTCAAGGGAGGGAATTCTGCCCCTCTACTCCACTCTGCTGAGACCCTACCTGGAATACTGTGTCCCGATCTGGAGGCTCCATCTTAAGAAGGACATGGACCTCTTGGAGAAGGTCCAGAGAAGGGTCACAAAGATGATCACAGGGCTGGAGCACCTCTCCAATGAAGACAGGCTGAAATAGTTGGGGTTGTTCAGCCTGGAGAAGAGAAGGCTGCAGGGACATTTTATAGCAGTCTTCCAGTACCTAAGTGGACCCTACAGGAAAGCTGGGGAGGGACTCTTTATCAGGGAGTGTAGTGATAGGATGAGGGGTAACAGTTTTAAACTGAAAGAGGGGAGATTTAGATTAGATATTAGGAAGAAATTCTATACTGTGAGGGCGGTGAGGCACTGGAACATGTTGCCTAGAGAAGGTGTGAATGTCCCAGCCCTGGAAGTGTTCAAGGCCAGTCTGGATGGGGCTTTGAGCAACCTGGTTTAGTGGAAGGTGTCCCTGCCCATGGCAGGGGGGTTGGAGCTAGATAATCTTAAAGGTCCCTTCCAACTCTAACCACTCTATGATTCTATGATATGATTTTGTGAAAGTGCTTCAACATGTGCATTTTCTGAAGGTCTTGGTCCAATTCATTTGATTTTTCAAAAAGTAATGATCCTATTTTGAAAGAGGAAGCAATATTGTCACCTTTCTCCAGTAAAATGATGCATCACAGCGTAAAACCTTCATATAATATGTGAGACCTGACTTTAAGACCATCTCTGCCTTAGGAGATGCAAACATACATCAGCATAAGTGCTATAACCAATGGGCTGTACTTGGGCTATACATCATTCTGTGAGATTAGGTTGGTATTAGTCTCTACCAGTGAGGTAGGCTTGTTTTCCTAGCATACTTAAAACCTCAGCGAGAGGAGGAACATGATTTCACAGGCTGGTTATCACAGGTTTCAACTACAAGGGCAAGTGGATGTCCCTGTCTCTCTTCCAGTGACATCTTTAGGACCTTTCTGCCTCTAGTCTCTGGCTGTACAGGACTATGAGGCTCTGTATTGAGAAGCTGCAAGGAACTAAAGTTACCCTAAACCAGTAGCTATTCACTTTGTCACAAGGAAGAATAGTTGGGTTCACAAGCAGTGAAAAACATTGGACAGGAGGAAAGTTACATTTGAATTTTTACAAGCAACACGCAGAATTTGAAGCTGCATGTCCTTCTGATGGGAAGAGGGGTATACTCTAACCACTGGACTGCTGGATTGGAGGTGAGAGTACCACAGTCTTCTTTTGAAAAAAGTGCCTGGTCCCACGGTGATTTTGAAAAATATTAATTGTGTAGATAACGTTAGCAGGGATTACCAAGTTACGAATTGTGAAGTGTGGGAGCTCCCTGCCAGTAGACCAGAATAAGCATTCCCTTCTTCTCAAAGGCTTATGCTAGTGTCTCCCTCCCATATGCTCTGTATTGCCTGATCCAACTATGAATGTGTAGGGACCTCCAGTGAGTAAGTGGATTTTCTGTAGAATGAGATGTGTAAAGGCCAACTGTAGCAATAACAAGCGTAAAGTCCCCTGAAGACCTAACCTAAGGCCTGTTGAAGTTCAATGAAAAGACTGTTGACATCAATAGGATTTGAATAGAAGCTTTAAGAGCGTCTCTTCAAATTCATGAGTGTGGTGGATTGTCAGTAGTCCCACTGAGATGAATTTGTCACAGGATCAGGTTATTTGTATATGGGAAAGACACAGGATTGGTTCCTTCTTTTTAAATGTTGTGGTAGTCTTGAGGCATCTCTGCTTACTTGTCTCTAGCTTTGCCAGGTTTTCATAAATCATACTTCTGAAAATACGAATAAGACAGAAAAAGTTGAACTTTGTTTTATTACCTGACAGCTAAGCCTGCATAAACTTGAGTCTGGAAACATTAAACGCACTCCTCCTTCAACACAGCTAGTTCAATTTTCCTGTCAAACTGAAATAATTATTTCCCTTGGAGAGTCAAATATCATTTTTTTCCCCCTCCTTGAATTTCATATATATATATATATATATAT